>PVIY010015121.1:0-56201 GCA_004026745.1 Myrmecophaga tridactyla
ACCATGAGACCTTGGGCAAATTATATTAATTGTCTGTGCTGCAATTAGCACTTCTATTAAATGTGGATGACAGTAACTATTCCTTAGGGTGATGTGAGAATTAAATGAGGTAATATCCATGCCTGGCAAATAATCATTTAATAAGTGGTATGATTATTATTAATTACAATCTAGCATGCTATCTCCTAGACTGCACCCTCTGTATGAATTATTCATCTCAGGATTTTCTTTAAGTATCTAAAGAGGCAAGAGTGATAAACTCCTACTCCTCCTTTAGGGCCCAAATGTTACCTCTTCTATGATCCATTCTGACTTCCTCAAACAGAAATGAATGCCCATTTGCCTGTAATATATTGCCACTCACCATGCTATATTTCAGCTATTTGCTTACATGGACCACCCCATGGGCACTCGCTGTCTTCCAAGAGGTCAGGGATAGCCAAAATTACCCATCCTGGATCCCAGTAACTCACATGTCAATAATTCATTCTTAATAATCTTAATAATTAGTGACTCAATAACTGTACTTAAAGCAGAAGCTTTCTTGAAAGACAGAAAGTTCATTTTGTTCAAATGACAATAACAACATGAAAAGCATATAAATTAAGTACCTTTACTAGTGTGTTGGTTTGAAGCCGTTATGTACTCCAGAAAAGATCATATTCTTTTAATCCATTCCTGTGGGTATGGACCTATTGTGGGTGGGGTCTTTTGATTAGATTATTTCGATTGAGATGTGGCCCACCTCATTCGAGGTGGGTTTTAATCCTCCTCCTAGAGTCCTTTATAAAAGGATAAAAGACGGGGTGGGGGGGAAGCCCCCAGAGAAGCTGAGAGAGAAGCATCCAGAAACAGAAACAGAAGCAACAAAATCCAGGAGAGAAGGACTGCCAGACACCGGCTGAGTGCCTTGCCATGTGTCAGAGGAGCCCCAGATCACCAGCAGCCTTTCTTTGGGGAGAAGGTATCATCTTGCTGATGGCTTAATGTGGACATTTTCACAGCCTTAGAACTGTAAACTTGTAAGTTAATCAATCCCTATTGTAAAGCCAATCCATTTCTGGTATAATGCATTTTGTCAGCTGTAGCAACCCAAAACACCCAGGAAATAGTTTTAAAATAAAACCCCAGATTTGGGTGTTTTCAATTTACTTCATATGGAAAATGTCTCACTTTTCTGCAAAGTTTATGTTCAAGTAAATTATCATTTATAAACTTCAGAAATCATATGGGAATTATGCTTTGCTATTGCTTTTGCTTTTAGTTTTTGCTTGTAATTAGGGCACCAAGTCAAGTTGTTGGAAGGCAACCAAAAAATGGCACTGATCCTATAGGTTCAAGGAGATGAGTGTTGTATTGAAATGGCTGCAGTTTTCACGGAACAGCGGAAATTTGTTCTCTCAATTCTCCAGAAATAGATGCCAGTGCAGCAGGGCAGGAGACTTACTACATCCTTCAAGTTCAAGTCATTGGAAAGTTAACCTGGGAACTCTGGCATGTTCAGCAGTAAATGAATTTTGTGTATTCTACAAGTTTCTAAGATAAGTTTAAGTTTGATTCCAGAATTAATTAAGTTTCCATTGGATTCTGACTGAAGTTGAATTATGTAAGTAGGAAATTTGACTTATACACATCTGAGGAATTAATTTATCAATAACATGAACCTTGTACAAGATAAAGCTTACATTCCTGTAGGAGAAGAGTGATAGACTATGGCTTTATGTTTAAATGATTGCAGGCTTGATTATTGCACTTTGTCCCCTGATTAGGACATGATTTCAAGGAGCTTTTCTCTTTCAAACTAAGGAAAAACAAAGCAGTGTAAGGTCTGAAATATTAAATAAATGGAGATACTAGAAAAGATATTTAGCTTTTGCAAAAATCTCATTTGACATATACCACCCAGACAGGTATAGTAACTTATTTGAGGTCACACAGTTACTTTTTTCCTAGAGCCAGTACCAGAATTGCCTCGGTAATTTCTTGACATTTATGAGAAATTGTATTCTGTATTTGACCAGACATGGCTGTTTGAAGGAATTCTACAGTCATCAGCATTCAACATGTTTGATTAAGGCCAGTGTAAGTCCAGAAAGTTCATAATAAACTACATCATAAGTGAAAACTTGGCAGGTCAGACTCACAAGGCACAGTACTTAATAAAAATGGACTTTGACTGAAAATGAAAATGCGTGCTTTGTTACAGATGGCAAATCTGCAAGATGGAGTGGGGACAGGACATGGGGCTTGGAGGCACATGGAACTGGGTTTTAGATCCTAATTCTGGCTGATTTAGTTCTATGGCATGTAACTGTAGATGCTACCTAATTTGTAGTACAAAGATAATGACGTCTGTCTTATAGGGGGTTGAAAGGATTTTATTTGTAACTAAAGTTAAGAAGTATCTGCTACATACATTTTGATTTTAATCTCATAAATCCTTATGAGGTGGGTCATTATATCCTTATTTTCTTTGTCAGAGAGACTGAAGCCTAGGGAGCTTACATAACCTGTCCAAGATCACACAATTAGTAAGCAGTGGCCAGGGATCTGAATGGAGGTCTGTTTGGCTCCAGAGCCTCAACCTTAGCCACTGCAGTATTGCAGTATTGATGAAAATAAAAACCAAGAGTCCAGCATGCTGCTTGATACTACATAAATAATGGTTAGTACAATGAAGCAGTAGAGTCAGAAAGAAAGCCACTTCTTTGCAGTCCAAGAGGGACAGAGTAGATCAGATAGGTGAGAGGAAGCCAATGGTCCTTAGGAGAAGAAATGCCCTAGCAAGTTGAGGCTGACACACAGACATGTGGATGGCAGAGCACTGCTTGCCTGCCAACCCACAAGCATTCACCTGCTTGCTCACAGGCCCCAGGGAGGCCCCAGATCTGTCAGGAAGACACTCTGTGTCTCTTCTGCTATTTGACTTTCTGTCAACACCTATTAGTTTGGGTCTTCCCAAGCCCCCTATGGCTATGCCTCAACTTTATTTGAAATAAATGTCCTGGCCCTAAAATGAATTATTTTTTCTATAATAACAAACATGCCCTCTTAATCACCCAATATCAGGACACCTGAAGGCTTAATCACCCAATATCAGGACACCTGAAGGCTTAATCACCCAATATCAGACACCACATTCCTACCCCAAATAGGACACTGTGCATATACTTCTCAGTTATGGCCACTCATTAAGACATCTTCTGGAACCAAAATAATCAAAATGCTACCAAGCTTTTCCCTGCCAAGTTCCCCAGCCTTCTCCATGAATCACAGCTGTACTTTTAAAAGGCCAGATGAACTGGCCAGACTCTCCTTGAGCGCTGGCTCTGTGCACCTTTCACAGGGAGACCCAAAACAGAGGTGCCAGCCAACACTTCAAGCAAGACGAGGAAGAAGGAATGGGCCTGATGATACTTGCTTGCATCATAGGTTTTTATTTTTTATTTGCAGAACTCAGATATCCAAACCAGTGTCATCCCCTGTAAGGGGTTGGGAAGTGCAGGGAAATGGAGGATCTCTGGACCTATTTGAGTTCTATAAACATTTGGCAATATCTTTTAACCTGCCTTCTTGGCCTGTAGCACATGCTCCTCTGCATAAATTCACTGGTGGTAAGTTTCCAACCTTCTTTAAGGTGCAGCTTTGATTTCTGGAACCAGCTAAGTGTTTGGAATCATGTTTAGCTGAGAAGATAGATGGCTAGGTTAGAGAATAGAATTTCAAGACAAATGAAGACCGTGACCTCCTTTGGGGAAGTAATTAATATCACCAGCACCTAGCACAGGAATTGAAACAATGCAAGTGCTCAATAAACACCGGGGTGTGGGGGCGAAGGGAAGAAATGAAGCGTGTCTTTAAGATATTATTTTTCCATGACTCACAAGCTCACTATTTAGGTGATACCAAAGGAGGGAGTTTGAAAAGCACCAATTAAGGTAAAAATTTTCCGCAAACATACAACCTTCCAAGAGGAAGTCTGATGGATAAAACCTGTTTGCAGCAAATAAATTTTAGGCGTGATGGACCTGTGAACTATTCTGCCTATAATTTTCATGTACCACAGACCAAAGCCATTCTGCCTTCTATCACAGTTCTCATGAAATGACTTCTTTCTCCTACCATATTGAGAGCTTATTGACTCCTTGCCAAGCTAGAACACAGTAAAGATTAGATAAAAGTATGTCATCAACATGGTGACTGCGCTGATTTGAAAGGATGTATGGACCCTAGAAAAGCCACGTTTTAATCAAAATCCCATTTCATAAAATGGCAGAATAATCCCTATTCAGTACTGTATGTTTGAAACTGTAATCAGATCATCTCCCTGGAGATGTGATTTAATCAAGAGTGGTTGTTAAGCTGGATTAGGTGATGACATGTCTCCACCCATTTGGGTGGGTCTTGAGAAGTTTCTGGAGTCCTATAAAAGAGGAAACATTTTGGAGAACGAAGGAGATTTCTGAGAGAGCAGAAAATGACATAGCCATGAGATGCAGAGTCCACCAACCAGCGACCTTTGGAGATGAAGAAGGAACATGCCTCCCTGGGAGCTTCGTGAAACAGAAAGCCAGGAGAAGAAGCTAGCAGATGATGCTGTGCTTGCCATGTGCCCTTCCAGATGAGAGAGGAACCCTGACCGTGTTCAACATGTGCCTTTCCAGATGAGAGAAAAACTCTGACTGTGTTCACCATGTGTCCTTCCACTTGAGAGAGAAACCTTGAACTTCATCGGCATTCTTGAATCAAGGTATCTTTCCCTGGATGCCTTAGATTGGACATTTCTATAGACTTGCTTTAACTGGGACATTTTCTTGACCTTAGAACTGTAAACTAGCAACTTATTAAATTCCCCTTTTTAAAAGCCATTCCATTTCTGGTATATTGCATTACAGCAGCTAGCAAACTAGAACAGTAACATAAAACATCCTGTGGAAAAGTCTCCTCTAAGAATCAACAAATTAAAGGACAAATCCCACTTGATTAGAACTCTGGAAGATGATGGAGACTGGAAAAAGACTACAAAATCATTAAATCAAAGAAAAAGTAAAAATAATCTCCAAGATTAGGTAGAAATTTCCATCCTAGACCCACCAGTCTGAACCCCACCCCACACTCTCACTCAGTCCTGCACAGCTTGGCGTTGCACTGAGGCAGCCAGCCCAAGTCACTCTTGTCACAAATGCAAACTACAGAGCCACTCACATCGGTGAGTTACAACCTCATGCATATCCAGGCACAGAGACCCAGGGCCTGCTGAGGCACATTGCATTCTAAAGGACCTCCCCAGGCAAAAGAGAGAGAGAGAGAGAGAGAGAGAGACCACGGCAGAACTGTTTGCAAGAACTGCACACAGTCAATCCAACTTCTATTGGCTGGACCACCTAAACACAAAATAAACTTTTTGGGAGTGACACACATTTGTGGTTTGACCCCATCTGGTTCCCTGGAGTGGGATACCTGAATGCAGAAGAAACCAGAGGCAGAAAAGCCTAGGGAGAGGAAAACAAATGGGGAGGGGTGTTAACTTGAACTGCTATAGGACAGGAAGATCCTAGAAGTGAAAAGTGCAAGGAAAATGGGGTATTGAGTGAGGAAGAGAATTTAAACAAATATTAGGAGCTGGGGAGAAAATACTGCACAAAACCAAACAGAAAAAATGAATATTCCCAGAGAAGGAACAGAGGAAAGGAAACTCTCCTGGAGGTGAAGCAATTGTACAAAAAGTGCAATCCCCAAAATTATACCACATATCCAGGGCAAGAATCAGATGGAGAAGAACTGAAAAAAATCTGATCGGTAAAACATGGGCTATTCTAAAGGTCTAGAATAAGGCAGGCTAAGCCTTAAAGAACAGACTTAAAGTCAATCAACAATAAAATTCTAGGCAAGAGAGAAGCTGACATTCATCGTAAACTCATCAAGATAATCAGATGCCTAGACATCAAGAAAAAATTACAAGCCATATTAAGAAACAGAGAGATATGACTCAGTCAAGGGAAGAAATTTAAACTTCAGATGAGATAAAGAATTTGGAAGAACTAATGAAAGAAGTTAAACAAATCTCCTAAATAAATTCAAGGAGATGAAGGAAAATATGCATGAAGAGCTAAAGGATATTAAGAAGATAATGTGTGAACATAAATAAGAATTTGAAGGTATAAAAAGAAACATAAATGAAATTATAGGGAGATGAAAGGCATACTAGCAGAGATGAAAATACACTAGAGGAATATAACAGCAAATTTGAGTAGGCAGAGAAAGAATCAGTGAACTAGAAGCCAGGACAGCTGAAATCTTAAAAACAGAAGAACAGAAAGAGAAAAAAAATTGGGCAGTGTCTCAGGGTTGTGAGTGACAGCATAAAGCACACAGACATATGTGTCATGGGTGTCCCAGAAGGAGAAGGGAAGGGAAAAGGAACAGAAAGAATATTTGAGGAAATAATGGGCCCCAATTTCCCAACTCTTCTGAAATATGTAAATACACATGTCCAAGAAGTGCAAGGTACTCCAAATAGAATAAATCCTAATATACTTAATCTAAGTCACATACTAATCAGAATGTCAAATGCCAAACATAGAGAATTCTGAAAGCAGTAAGAGAAAAGTAATTTGTCACATACAAGGGATCCACAATAAGACTAAGTTCCCATTTCTCATCAGAAACCACAAAGATAAGAAAACAGTAAAATGACATATTTAAGGTACTGTAAAAAAAAAACCTACCAAGCAAAAATTCTTTATCCAGCAAAACTGTCCTTAAAAAATGGAGAGTTTAAAATAACAATAAACACAAATTGAGAAAGTTTGTCAAAAATGAAACTTGCCCACAAGCAATACTAAAGGAAGTTCTAAAAATTGAAAAAGAAAGGATAGGGGAGAATCGTGTGGAGTAATGTGAAGAAATGAAGATTATCAGCAAGGGTTACTAAAAGAGACAAAAAAAAAAAAAAGATATGACATATAAAATCCAAAGGATAAAATGGCTAAAGTAAGTACTTTATAGTAATTACACTGAATATTAATAGATTAAATAGATTAAACTCCCCAATCAAAAGACACAGTTTGGCAAAATGAATAAAAAGCACACTGCAACTATATGTTGTTTACAAGAGACTTTTTTAGATCCAGAAACAAATATGGTTGAAAGTGAAAGTTTGGAAAAAGATACTACATACAAACAGTAACCAAAAAAAGAGCTTGGGTAGCTCTACTAATATCAGACAAAATAGATTGTAAATGTAAAGCTGTTATGAGACAAAGAATGACACTATTATATCAATAAAAGGGGCAATGCACCAAGAAGAAATAACAATCATAAATATTTATGCACCTAATCATGGTGCCTGAAAATACATGAGGCAGACATTGGCAAAATTGAAGAGAGAAATAGATTTCTCTACAGTAAGAGCTAGAGACTTTAATACTCATCTTACATCAATAGATAAAACATCTAGACAGAAGATCAATAAGGAAAGAGAGAGAGCTTGAAAAATATGGTGAGTGAACTAGACCTAACAGACATATAAAGAACACTGTACCCCAAAACAGCAGGATATAGATTATCCTCAGTTGCACGTTTTGCTCTCCAAGATAAACCACATTTGGGCTACAAAACAAGACTCAATACATTTTGAAAGGTTCAAATTATACAAAACATCTTCTTTGACCATAATGGAACAAAGCCAGAAATCAATAACAGGCAGAGAACTGGAAATGCCCAAATATATGGAAGTTAAATAAAATGCTCTTAAACAATCAGTGGGTCAAAAAAGAAATTGCAAGGGAAATCAGAAAATATCTTGAAAGAAGAAAAATGAGGATGCAATATATCAAAAATTATAGAATGCAGTAATAGCAGTGCTGAGAGGGAAATTTATAGCCCCAAACATTTACATTGAAAAAGATGAGACTGGTGAAATCAAAGACCTAACTGCAAACTTGGCAGAACTAGAAAACAACAGTAAACTAATCATAAGCAACAGAGGAAAGAAAGAAAGATTAATGCAAAATAAATGAAATTGAGAATTAAAAAACCATAAAGAATTATTAACAACATTAACATTTTAATTAACAAATTAAAAAGCAACAAAAGCAAAAACAGTTTCTTTAAGAAGATCAATAAAATTGACAAGCCCTCTAGACTGACAAAGAAAAAGGAGATAAGCTGCAAATAAAATCAGAAATGAGAGGGGGATATCACTACTGACCCCACAGAAATAAAATAAATAATACATAAGAGAGTTCTATGAACTGTATATACCAACAAATTAGAAAACCAAGATGAAATGGACAAATCATGAGAAACACATATGAACTGATCCTAGAAGAAATAGAAGACCTCAACAGACTGGTTATAAGAAAAGAGATTGAATAAGTCATCAAAAACCTCCCAATAATGAAAAGCCCAGGACCAGGTGGCTTCACAGGTGCATTCTAACAAGCATTCCAAGAAGAATTAAAACCAATCTTGCTCAAATTCTTCCCAAAAATTGAAGAATAGGGAACGCTACCTAACTCATTCTATGAGGCTAACATTACCCTAATACCAAAGCCAGATAAAGATATCACGAGAAAAGGAAATTAAAGACCAATTTCTCTTATGAATATGGTTGCAGAAATCCTTGACTAAAAACTTGCATATCGAATCCAACAGCACAAGTTGTACCCCATGATTGAATGAGTTTTATCCCAGGTATTCAAAGGTAGTTCAACTAAGGAAATAAATTAATGTAATGCACTACTCTAACAAAAATGAGGAAAAAAAACATGATCATCTCAATTGATGCAGAAAAAGCATTTGACCAAATCTAGCATCTTTTCCTGAAAAAAACACACAGTAAAAAAGGGCACATGTGAAAAACCCACAGTTAATATCATACTCAGTGGTAAAAGACTGAAAGCTTTCCCTCTAAGATCTGGAAGACGACAGGATGCCCACTGTCACCACTGTTGCTTAACATTGTACTGGAAGATCTAGACAGGGAATTTAGGCAAGAAAAAGAAATAAAAGGCACCCAAATAGGAAAGGAAGAAGTAAAACTTTCCCAGTTTGCAGATGACATTTGATCCTATATATAGAAAGTTCTGAAAAATCCACAACAAAGCCATTAGAGCTATTAAACAAGTCAGCAAATTGGTGACATAACAGATCAGCACCTTCAAATCAGTAGTATTTCTATATACTAGTAAGGAGCAATCTAAGGAGGAAATAAAGAAAAAATTCCAATTATAACAGTAACTAAAAGAATAAAATATCTAGGAATAAATTTAACCAAGGGTATAAAAGAGTTTTACATGGAAAACCACAAAACTGCTAAAAGAAGTCTTATATAAATGGAAGGACATACCGTGTTCATGTATTGGATGATTAAATTAAGATGTCAATTCTACCCAAAATGATTAACAAATTTGAAACAATCCCAATCAAAATTCCAACAGCTTATTTTGCAGAAATTGAAAAGTCAATCATCAAACTTGTTTGGAAGGATAAGAGGCTCCAAATAGGAAAAAAAAAATTCTTGAAAAAGAAGATGGAATTTGGAGTACTCACATTTCCTGACTTTAAAGCATATTACAAAGTTAGAGTAGTCAAAACAGATGGTAATGACACAAGGATAGATAAATTGACTAATGGAATTGAATTGAGAGTTCAGAAAAAGACCCTCATACCTATGACTACGTAATTTTTCACAAGGTTGTGAATTCAACTCAACTAAAAAAGAATAGTCTCCTCAATAAATGTTGTTGGGAATAGCCACATGTGAAAGAATAAAAGAGGACCCCTATCTCCACCATACACAAAATAAAGTCAAAATGGATCAAAGACCTAAATATAAGAACTAGGACTATAAACTCCTAGAAGAAAACATACGGAAGCATCTTCAAAATCTTGTGTTAGGCAATGGTTTCTTAGACTTTCCATCCAAAGCTCAAGCAATAAAAGAAAAACAAATATATGGGACCTCCTCAAAGTTAAAAATTTGTCCATTGAGGGACTTTATCACAAAAGTGAAAACACAGCTACTCAATGGGAGAAAATATTTTTATAAGGGTTTAATATCCAGAATATTTAAAGAAATCCTACAACTCAACAATAAAAAGACAAACAACTCAGTTTAAATACTGGCAAAAGACAAGAATAGATATTTCTCCAAAGGAATATAGAATGGCTATAAAGCCCATGAAAAGATGCTCAACATCACTAGCTATTAGGGAAATGCAAATCAAAACCACAATGAGATATCATTTACCATAACTAGTATGGTCACTATTAACAAAACAGAAAACTACAAGTGTTGTATAGGATGTGGAGTAATAGGAACACTCAGTCACTGCTGGTGGCAATTTAAAATGGTGCACGCCTTGTGGAGGACAGTTTGGTGGTTCCTCAGAAAGCTAAGTATAGAATTACCATACAGCCTGGCAATCCCTCTACTAGGTATATACACAGAAGAACTGAAAGCAGAGACTCAAACAGATATTTTCACACCAATATTCATAGCGGCATTCTTCACAATTGCCAAAAGATGGAAGCAACCCAAGTGTCCATCAATGAATGAATAGATAACAATATGTGGTATATATATACAATGGAATGTTATTCAACTTTAAAAAGGAATTTAGTCCTGATACATGTGACAACATGAATGAACCTTGAAGACATTATGCCAAGTGAAATAAGCCAGACACAAAAGACAAATAGTGTATGATCTCATTGATATGAAATAATAGAATAGGCAAATTCATAGAGTTACAATCTAGAATATTGGTTGCCAGAGGCTGCGTTGGGGGTAGGGAATGGGGAATTAATGCTGAATTTGTACAGAATTTCTTTTTAGGTTGATGGTAAAGTTTTGGTGATGGTAGCACATTATTGTGAGTAATTAGCAGCACTGAATGATATATGTGAATGTAGTTAAAGTGGGAAGTTTAAAGTCATATATATGTTAATAGAATTAAAATTAAAGGATAAAACATAGGACTGTGCAACACAGTGAATCCTAGTATAAATGATGGACTATCTTTAATAGTACAATTACAAAAATGTTCTTCCATGAATTATAACACAGGTAGCACACTAAAGCAAGGTGTTAAGACTAGAGTGTTATGGGGGAAAATACACCTAATGTAAACTATGGTTAATAGTACAATTTTAATATTCTTTTATTAATTGAAACAATAGCACCACACTAATGCAAAGTGTTTACAATAGGGAGATAAATGGGAATACTGTATTTTTTACATGATTTTTCTGTAAACCTACAATTTCTCTAATTAAAAAAATAAATAAAAATAGTATGGTATAATTCATGCAAAATTGCAGGGTTGTATTTGCAAATAAAAATCTGAAAAGAATCTTTAACAAGTATGACGTGTTGTCAAAAAAAAAAAGAATTAAATAAGTGGTTTCAGAATAAAAATTTATGGAGGAAAACAAATATCCCAACTCACCTCCTGAGTTAGAGTGTATTCGTCTCCCAGGGCTGCCGTAAGAAAATACCACAGACTAGGTGGCTTAAGACAACAGGTGTTTATTCTTTCACAGTTCTGGTGGCCTACTTAGTTTTAATTTACAGTCATCTATAAATTGGAATTTTTTTCCAATCTGGTCCATTGGAAGGACCTACTTAAGTTGAGGGATGAGAATCCCAGGGTCAATGACCTCTAATCATCTGGCATGTGAGAGTTAAGGAAGACCTACTAGTATGGCCCAAGAGCATATTTCCTCAGATATCTTTTCCAATATACCCATTCTCCCAGTGTCAGCTTGGGACAGAGGGGTCCATAGCAGAACATGGATCATGATATGCCTCTCATAGGTGTCAGAAATAGGCTTGAGAAATCTTGATTAGTCCTTCAAAATATTCAATTAAAGTAGACTGATCCAAAGCAGTATTGTCATATGGGATGTTGCTGAGGTTCATAGGTCATCTAATAATTTCCTAAGGGGCCAATCAGTATCTTCTTCAAAGGGAGGACTAGAAGACTAATAAAGCTAGGAGGGGCATTTTTGTCTAAAGCAAATTTAGTGATTTGATCTCTTTACCCAATTTGAACTTTAGTTTTCCCTTTGTCATTTTGAATTTTCCTAAAGATTGTGGGTGATAAGGGCAATGTATATGTTGTTGAATTGGCAATGCCCAAAAGATATCTTTAAATTTATCCAGTAAAATGCATGTTCATCACTGAAAATTTGTAAAGGTACACTCCAGATGGGAATTATTTGCTGTACAGTGTTTTGGCTACAGTGGTGACCGTAGCCTTTGACAAGGGAAATTTCTAACCAACCAGAAAAATAAACAGAACATAACTAATACAAAAAAAAAAAAAAAAAAATCAAGGTGTCAGCAGGACCGTGCTCCATCTGAAGGAGCTAGGGAAAGACCCTTCCTTTCCTCTTTCAGCTGCTGGAGGTCCCAGGCATTCCTTGCCTTGTAGAAGTATAACTCCTATCTCTGCCTCCATCTTCCCATGTCAGGCTTTCACAGGGAAATTCTAAGTCTCCCTGTGTCTCCAAATCTCTCTTTCCATATGAGGACATTAGTCAGTGGATTTAGGGTCTACCCTACTCCAAAATGACTTCATCTTAATTTGATTGCATTTGTGAAGATCCTATTTCCAAATATTGTCACATTCATAGGAACAAAGGTTAGGAATTGAACATTTCTTTTGGGGCGTGGGTACAATTCAACCAACTACACGGTGACATACCTTGGGAAGCAGGTACTCTGAGACAACCTTCCTTCCCATCCCATCCAGACACACAGAATGAATTTTAATGTAGCAAGGGGAGAAACTTGTGCTTTAGAATCATAGAAGAACAGAATCGAAAGAAAAAATTTAGCTCTCTGTCTATAATAGAACGGTTATGTTCAAGAAACAATAGTTAATGTTTTGAAATTATTTTTGAAGGTCTCTATCATCGCCAATCTTAGATAGAGCCTTAATGTCCTGCATTACTAACAATATGCCATCCTCCACTCCATCCATCCTAAGCATTCACATGGCTTACTCCATACTAAAGATGAAATTATTACGAGCAATAGTAAGTCAAATATTGTATCTACAGTTTAAGTTAATGTTTCCCATCAAAGCCCATATTGGAGGCTCTAGATTTGAATTTAAATGGAGATGACAGGAAGACCAAGGAAAAACTCAATTGAAGGACTTTATAAAGAACATTAAAATATCAATCATTATAATGACTTTATAAAGAACATTAAAATAAACTTCAGATAGAGTCCTTGGCCATTTATCTACAGTATGAGTAAGCCCCACCACCTTGTAAGGTACATTACTACTCTCATTTCACAAGTGAGTAAACTGAGGCTCAGAGAAGTTGAGTGCTTGCTTAAGGTCACACAACTTTTAAATGTCCAAGCCAGAGCTCCAGACCAGGCTGGCATCTAGTTCCCTCCAACGCACTGTGATGCCCCTCTCCTTTACACACTTTATTTAGAAACCTGAGGCACACGTCAAGAGAATTGAACACATGTTCAATATTATTATTCAACTGTAAAAAGAAATGACCTTCTGATCCATGTCACAACATGGATGAACCTGGAAGGCAACATGTTGGTGACATAGGCCAGACGCACAAGGAGAACAATGTATGATGTCACTGGCATGAAAGAATAAGCAAATTCAAGGGTTAGAAACTAGAATACAAGTTACCAAGGGCTGGGTGGGGATAGGGAGTGGGGAATTAATGCTTAAAGGAGACAGAGCTTCTGTTTGGGGTGATGGAAAGGTTTTAGTAATGGATGGTGGTGACAGTAGCACAACACTGTGAATATAATTAACACCCTAAATTACATATTTGAATGTGGTTAAAAAGGGGAAATTTTAGATTGTATATAGATTACTGGAATATAAATTTTAAAAAAACCCATAGGACTGCACAACACAAACCATGAACCCTAATGTAAACTATGAACTATAGTTACTAGTAAAGCTATGATAATATTGTTTTATCAGTGGTAACAAAGGTACCACACTAATGCAAAGTGTCAATAATAGGGAAAACCTGCTGTTAGGTGGGGCATATGGAAAATCTACACTTCCTGCTTAATTTTTCTGTAAAATGCAACTTCTTTAATTTAAAAAAATAAAAAAAATACAGTTCATTAACTTTGTATCTATCCTCCTTACCCCCTCTCTCAAAAATAAAATAACATAAGATAAAATGCTATTATTCCATGGTCCTGAAGAAGGACTCAGACATCAGGTTTCAGCTCTGCTCATGAGGAGTGAGCAGGGCCTTGGCATTTCTGTGCTTCAGGGTCCTCCTTTTCCAGACAGAAAACACAGTGACCTACTTTGCCGGACTCTCAGAAGCAACCATTATACGGAAAGCTGCAAAGACAAAGGTTCTGGCTAAAAAACAAGAAAGCAATGGACTTGTGAAACAAGATGGTGCCCCCTCTGATCCAAACCTCAAACATGGCAAACTAACAAAGGCCCAAGTCTCCTATCCAGCATTCCCCTACATATATTTTCTATATCTGAAATTTCTCTTTGAAATCACTGGAATTCTATTTGGAAAAGAAACACAGGGAGACGGAAGTATTAAACTGCAACCACAGAGTTTGGCCAAGTAATTTATATATTATTAATCCCTTACTTCTCCTCCTGCCTTTACTTAGTCAGATGGAAATGAAAGGAGTGGAATTCATTAATCTATCTTATAATCAGCCTGATCCAAATTTGGTAGATGTTGAAATGCAAGAGAGAGGAAAGAGGCTTTGTGCTCTCTGTAAGTTTTAACCTACTATATTCTCCATCTATCAGAAGCAAACAAGAGCCACGCCAAGATTTCCTCCTACATCAACATTTAAAAATATCATGTGTTTTAAAAATCAAAACGTACCTTTTAGAGATTCAATAAGCGAAGTCCAAAGTCAAGGCAATGAGCACAACAGATCTCTCTCTTTTGTGAAAAACACCATATGCTCTTAGATAGATCAAGAGCCTAACTGGACTGTTATTAATAACTGGCTTAGAGCTTTATGAAGAAACATGAGCCAGAATGTCACGGGAGGAGGCAAGAGGAAAGGAACTGACAGACACAAGTGGAAAAAATTATAACAAAAATGTATTTATACCCACACAGGAGCTCAAATAACCCAGGTGGAGGGGATCAGCTCCTCCACAAACAACAGAAACTTATGGAAAAAAACAAAAAAAGGTGCTTTAAGAGTTAAACAGTCAACTAATAAAAAATACCTCTGATGGTTTTTTCCTTAAACTTTTTATTTTGAAATAATTTCAAACCACCTGTAATGTTTTGTTCTCTAGAAAAAATTGGCATGACTCATTCCATGTTTTACTATCCTTTGTTCTTCTGAACATTTCTTTTCCATGTTTATGTGAATCTCCTTCAAATTTATTCATGTTTCCTTGTTTACTGTGACTTCTCCCTGTTTTTAAAATATGTAAACAAGTGTATTTTCAAACATATATTACCAGGCTTTGGAAGCTTGTTTAGTTGTGAGATAATTGGTCTCCCTTCCTTGAGGATAGTACAACAATTCTTAGAAAAGCACACACTGGGGGAGGGTAGAGCAGGGTGGTTGCACGGACCTTGGGATTGGAGCCTACACAAGAGGGAATCTATAGGATTGAGGTGATAAGAACAGATGTGATAGTAACCTGTCTTCTCAAAAAAAAAAAAAAAAACGAGAAAAAAAAAGAAAAAATAAGCTGCCATCTGGCTTGTAGCCACTCTACTCTTTTGAAAAGCAAAATTTCAAAAAATTCCCGGACTGGGCCTCATTGTGCCCCCCAAATTAACTTCAGATTGTATAGACTATTAACTGCTGATGACCCAAATTAGATTAAACATTGGCCCTGTCTGTCCATCTGAAATGTTAAAAGAAAGTTGACAGTTAGGCAAAAGTTATTGAAGTATTTGAAGGCGCAAATTGAAGGGAACAAATGCTTGTTAAATCATCTTATTCTTAAAGCCCCAGCTGTCTTTCACTCTGGCTCAGGTCTTATAACTGTTTCTTTTCAGAGGCAAACTAAATATGGGGGAGGCGTAGGAAACACCTCCTTATAAACCTCAGTGAACTGTTAGTTTGCTGAGGCAATTCTTAAAAGATAATCTAATAAACCAGTGGCCACCAATTTAATGGATGAATGAAAGGAGGTAAAGTAGGATTTAAGATTTTCAAATTTTTTTTTATTTTTCACACTTTAATCAGTTTTAAAAATTTGGATATCCACTGATTATATCTTTTTTTATTTATAGCGCATAACCATATCCTATTGTAAATGTATTAAATATCTCATAAACACAATTAGAGGGGTACACGGGTGGTTCAATGATGGAATGTTCACTTTTCATGTTGGAAACCCAGGTTCGATTCATGGGCCATGCAACCCCCATCCCCCCCCAAAAAAATGACAATTAGAAATTTTTAATGAAATTTAAAAATAAAATACAAGTTCTAATATTTTCATACTCCACTCTCAGTTTGTCATATTTACAGTCCCTGGGGCATGAGCCTCCCAGCTCAGGAGACTTTGGGGAGTGATTGAGAATACCAGTTCCACCATTTAATACCCATGTGGCTACCGATGGGCATTAGTCATATTATTTACTCTCCCTATGTCTCAGTCTATTCATCTACAAAATGGCAATTAATACTTTCACAAACCAGAGAGACCCCTACATTTTAGGCTGAAGATATTCTCTCAACTCTTTGTATGGATAAGGTCTGAAGGAGAGCACTTACACAAGTAAATCTTTAAAGTCTGGGAAATGTGCTTTCTTTTTCTTTCCTTTGCTAGCTCCTGGCAATCTAGGAAAACTCTGTCATAACACTAGTTGGATACAAGCTTAAGGAACAGACATCTCAGAATCCAAATTCCCAGTGATAACATATTATAATATCAAAATGTCCAGGTTTCAACAGTAGATTACAAAACATACTGAGAAACAGGAAGTGATGGTCTCGGCAAAAGAGAAAATAAATTAAAACATTATAATCTATCAATAAGTAGCACCGAGAAACCTCAGGCATATCAGACAAAGACTTTTTAAAAAAATCGTCCTTCAGCTCCATTTTTTTCTTAGCTAAAGGAAAACATGGACAAAGAACTAAAGGAAATCAGGAGAATGACTAATGAATACAAAGAGAATATCAATAGAGATATGAAAATTATGAAAAGGAACCAAACAGAGCTGAAGACCACAGTACCAGAGATAAAAAATTTCCTAGATGGGTTCAGTAGCAGTTTAGAATTGGCAGAAGAAAGAATCAGAGAACATGAAGATAAGAAAATTGAAATTATCCAGTCTGAGGAGCAGAAAGAAGAAAGAATAAAGGAAAGTGAACAGAGTCTTAGGAGCCTGTGGACAGCATCAAGTATACAAATATCCACATTTTGGGAGTCCCAGAAGGCAAAGAAAGAGAGAAAGGGGTAGAAAGGATATTCAAAGAAATAATGGCTGAAAACATCCCAAGGTGGGTTGACCACAGTGGCTCAGCAGGCAGAGTTCTTGCCTGCCATGTTGGAGACTCAGGTTCGAGTCCCGGTGCCTGCCCATGTGAGAAAAAAAAAAGAAAAAAAAAATATATACATATATACATAAACACACACATACATACACACACACAAATATCCAAGATACTCAAGGAACTCCAGAGAGGATAAACCCAAATAGACCCATGCCACAGCATATTATAATAAAACTGTCAAATGCCAAAGATAAAGAGCGAATTCAAAAGTGGCAAGGGAGAAGTAACATGTCACACACAAGGTGACCTCAATTAAAATTAAATGCAGATTTCTCATAAGAAATCATGGAAGCAAGAAGGCAGTGGGATGATACTTACAGCGCTGAAAACAAACAAACAAAATTACAACCAAGAGTTCCATATCTGGAAAAACTATCTTAGAAAAATGAGGAGACAGATATCTCTGAAGACTGAGAGAATGACCCAATGAGAAGGAAGAGTTGTAACTAAGAAGTTAGGATTTAACAAATGACTATGACTACCAACTCACTGTACAGATGTTTCTAGTGTATTAGAATAGCCAAAAGGAAATACTTGAAATTGTTGAACTGTAATCCTTGATCTTTGATATTGATTGTATAACTATATAGCTTTCATCTTGTGGTCATGTGATTGTAAAAACCTTGTGACTTATTCCCCCTGTATCCGGTCTATGGGCAGATGAGTAATAAAATAAAGACATGCATGAAAAGAAAATAATAATAACAGGTTGGGACTATGGGGAAAATACCCCTATGTAGACTATGGACAGTAGTTATAGCACTACTTGAATATCAATACCAATTACAATACCAATTGTAACAAATGTAGCTACGGCTGAAAAAACAGAATTACCGAAAAGAAGTATTATCGCCAATGGTAACGAATTTTCCTCACAAATGCAAGTGTTGGTGGTGGGGAGGTATATGGGAATCCTGTATTTTATGCATGATTACTCTGTAAACCCACAACTTTTCTAATAAAAATTTTTTTTTTTAATGAGGGAGAGATTAAGACATCCCTAGATAAACAAAAACTGAGAAAGTTCATCAACATGAGATCGGGCTACAAGAGATGCTCAAGAGAGTTGTGCAGGCTGAAAGGAAAGGCCAATAGACAATGACAGAAGCTGCATAAAGAAATAAAGATCTCTGGAAGGACAAAAACTGGGATAAATAAAAATGCTAGTACTATTTGTATTTTGGTTTGTAACTCCACTTTTCGCTTCCTATAGGATCTAAAAGGCAAATGTATAAAATTTAATAAGAAAGCAGTCATTCTGTACTGATAAGTATAAACATGCAATCTGTGACAAGCACTACATTAAGGGGGGACAAGGAGGTACAGCAACATGGTTGTATATACTACATTAAATTGAGATCAAAGTAACTGAGATTATTGTAGATTTAGGTTGTTAAATTTAAGCCCCAGGATAACTACAAAGAAAATGTTAAGAGAATATACCAGCTCATAAAGACAGAAATTTAAAGTACAGGCTGCCATGGATAGGGGGCAGGTGAACAGAGGGAGTTAGTGCAAAATGGGTGCAAGGTTTCTGTTGAAAGAGATGGAAAGTTTTAGCATTGGAAGGTGGTGAGGGTAGTACATACAACGCAGTGAGTGTGGTTAATCCCAAGGAATGGTCTGCTTAGGCGGGGGTGAAATGGGAAAGCTTATGTTGTAAACATGTTCCATGATTATAATAAAAAAGAAGAAAGGCAGAGGGAGGGAGGAAAATACAAACAACTAAAGACATAATGACAATTAAAAGGCAATACATGGTCCTGGGCAGTGTCTAACAAGGGAGGAAAGAAGGCTAAAAAAGGACATTATTGGGACATATGAAAAAAACAGAATGTAGACCATAAGCTTTAAGTCAATGTTAAATTTCTAGAACATGAGAACTGCACTTAAGGTGCATACGTAAGTGAATATCCCTGCTCTTTGGAAATGTACTTAGCAGTATCAGGGGCTCAGGGAGCATGATGGATACAATGTTCTCCAATGACAGATACATAGACAGATGGATAGAGATACAGATGGACTGACAGAGGAGGGATAGATAGCTAGAATGATACGGCAAATGTGGCAAAATGTTAATATTGGTGGATCTGGGTATGGAGAGAGAGGTAGGGTATGTTGGAGTTCTTTGTATGGGGTTTGTATTATTTTTGTAATTGTCCTGTAAATTTGAAAGTATTTCAAAATAAAAGTCATTTTTTGTTGTTGTTGTTGTTTTAATGTGGTATACAATGATTGGTGATACATGGGTGTGGAGGGGAAAAAAATGTTGTGGTTAAAAACCACCACTGAGTATAACAAAAGAAAAAGCCTCTTCCCTTGAAATATGGATTGAAACTATATTTTCTTACCTGCTTTCATTTCAAAAAGCTGACTTTGGCTTTAATTACTAAGCAGAACTTGACTTGTTAAATACATGTTGGATGAAGGAACAGAGAACCTGGTAAGCAAATCTTCAAACAATATCATTTAGGGCCCAGCACATGTCTTGTCAGCAACCCCACTACCCCTCCACGCACTCTCAGATGAGCAGGAGAAAGTGCTCCCTGAACCGAGCTCTGCACACCCCCGTTACAGATGAGCATCTCGCCCATGCTGGTCCTTAGTGGAGTGCACAGGCTTCCGTGTGAGTGAAGCTTTGTTTGAGGAAGGGAGACCAGATTCTTGCAAGAAACTTCATCCAATGTGAAGGTAACTGGCAACATGTAACCACAGGATTTCCCTCCAGCAATAATATTTATCCGGAAACTAGCTTCCTGTTCTTAATCAACCCAGCGTTTTTAAAAAGAGATGGGAATGGCTTGGGGTTGGTGGGGGACAGTGGGAAGGAAGTGACAAAAGCTGTAATCAAACACTGTTGCCCAGTCTCTCTGCCCTGTCTGGCTCAATGCTGGCTTAACCACAAATTTTGTGCAAGATGGGGTGGGGGTGGGACAAACTGTGTGGTTGATGCAGGTGTGGATCTCAGAGGCTGAGAGTTCTGCTCAGATTTCAAGACTAACAGATATGTCATCACATTTTGGAGGCAGGAACTTCATAAGAATCAAGTAAACAAGTAATTCGTAATAAAGCACAACACTCAAAGGAGATTATACAAAACTCAGAAAAATTCTGAAAACTAATCTTACATATTTTAGCTCCAGCATTCATGTATCACTTTTGTCAAGAAAATTAAGTAGGTTTTGAAGAATGCAATTGTCTTTTTTTATGTTGCATTTTCAGAAAATGAATATTGAAAAAAATTCCTTAGGATTATGACACGCTAAAATGACTTCTATCATCAGAACTTATCTTAAGACACTCCTAATGCAGCAAAGTCACTGGACATGGAAATATGTAATAGCACATTTGTCCTCACACACCTTTATGAGGAAGATGAGAAAATGGACCCAGAGAGATTATGCAATTGATCGAGGTTACAGGTATCAGATTCAGTATCTGAAATCAGGCAGCCTGGTCCAGTACTCTTAACTCTACACTGTAGCCTCTCAAAATATACATGTTTAGCTTCAATAAAAGCATACATTTTGTTGCAAAAACAAAAATGGAGCCACATTTAACACAACTGAACCATGTACTCTGGTCCAGACTGGACAAGAGGGTAAATGCAGGGGAGTGAATTCTCATAAACTGATGAACCTGGAGTGGATTAAGGTAGATAAGTGCTAGTATCCTTTTTGTAGGCTGTACTTTCCTTCAGAGGCATAAATCAAGCCGATTTAAGCTTATAGGTAATTCCATTTTTCATGAGAAAACAAAGAAAAATGCAACTCAGGGTATGAGTTTATATATCCTCCAGGTCAAACCTGGTTCAAGGTTTGAAATGTAGGTGTTTCACCCTAGCCTTTGGAGGGACTCTCATTGAATTAAAAAAAAAAAAAGTCGATAACATGAATAACCTACACTTTGTCTGAAGGGCAATAAAATTTCCTTAACAATTGAGGGTCTTAATGCCAATTAAAGACATTTGTTCTCCTAAAGCCCACAGAGAGTAACATAAAAGATCCCTGGCTTTTAATTGCTTTATAAATAAAAGTTCTCTCTTCCCCTCCAAGCTGCTGCTATTTCATCTCAGTAAATTAACTATGGATAGTTGAGCCCAACTAGCCTCCAAAGTATCTTCTTTAGGACCAAGGAAACGAAGGTCCTCTCATCAGATGAGGGGATGGAATTTGCAGGCAGGATTCTTTAGAGTTAAGAAGGTGGTTGGAAAGCTGGGTACCATAAAATCTGAGCAAGCCTTTACAAGTTCTATGGCTGAATAGACATTGTCCTAGACTCTAACTCAGTCAGGATAACAAATTCTCCCTTAGAGAGAGGAGAAGCTAGGAAGAGAGTAAGAGAAGATTATGGAGTCTCCCTCCAACCTACATTTCTCTACATTTAGTTCTATTAAAGCATTTGGTTCAACTAAAAGTGTGATGTTCCCCTTGTGTAACTAAGAAATCAGGATTTAAGGGATGATTTTGATTACTGAATCATTATATAGATATTACTTTCTGCTTTCTGGTATATTGGAGTAGACAGAGGGAAATTCCTGAAATCTCTAAATTGTAATCCAGATGCCTTGATCTTTGATAATGATTGTATAGCCCTTATCTTCTGTCCCTCTGATTATAAAAATCTTGTGATTAACCTTCATTTGTACCCAGTTGTCCAGTTTTTCAACTTTAGAATCTTGTAATCACTAAAGACAGCCACTAATGCTTATTAATGAAGGGTCTCAGGTCAGGCCAGAACTAATCCACCCCAAGTCAAAAGTTATCTTTATAAGATAGACTGGATCTAACCAAAATGGGCCTGTCTGACATGCACAGTAGCTTAGACTTTCACCTACAAGTCACCTAGACCTCATTCCACCATTTTCTTACATAGGTTCTGTAACTAAGTGTGTTAGTTTGTTAGCTGCCGGAATGTGATATACCAAAACTGGAACAGCTTTTTAAAAGAGGAATTTAATAAGTTACAAAAGTTTACAGTTCTAAGGAGGTGAAAGCATCCAAATTAAGTCACCACCAAGAGGTTACCTTCACTCAAGAAAGGCCGATGGGTCAGGAACAATTTTGACAGCTGGATGGTCACCTGGCTGGCATCTGCTGGTCCCTTATTCCTGGGCTCTGTTGCTTTCAGCCTCTGTTCCTGCAGGGGTTCCTTACTTCACTTCTCCAGGGCTGGCTCTCATCTCTTTGCTTCCCTTGGCTCCCTCCAGGTTCTGGCTTGCTTAACATCTCATGGCAACATCTACTGGGCTCCAAGCGTCTCCAAACATCCACGTCTCTGTTCTCCATGTGTCTGCACTGTGTCAACTCTGCTGTGACGTTTCTGTCAGCTCTGAGGCTTCTATTGTTTCTGTCATTTCTCCAAAATGTTTCCTCTTTTAAAGAATTCCAGTAAGCTAATCAAGACCCCCCTGGAATGGGTGGAGTCACATCCCCATCAAATCAAAAGTTAACACCCACAACTGGGCATATCACATCTCCATGGAGATGATCTGATTAAAATTTTCCAGACTACAGTGTTGAATCAAGATTAAAAGAAACGGTTGCTCCCACAAGATTGGATCAGGATTAAAACATGGCTTTTCTGGGGTACATAATGCTTTCAAACTGGCACACTAAACATGTAATCAATCTGTGCATGCTCAATAATCAGATCACCTCTAATTACATCATCTGAGGCCACTGGGCTTATTATCCTAAACCTTGCTCATCTTTTTCTCTAATAAAGCTATCAGAATTACTGTAGTTCCGGGAGACAGATTTTAGGCTGCTACGCCATCTGTTCTCCTACTATGTGCCTAGTGATAAACTCTCTCTCTTTGAAACCCTGGTGTTTCAGGAATTGGTTATTGACCATGTCAAGCAAAAGAATTCACTGCCTTTGTCCAGTAATGCTTAGAGAAGGAGTTCAGAGTATCAGAAATGTGCTGCCCATAATCAAGTGGCCAGTTAAAATACTTTTTATTACTATTCTATTATTAATCTAGGGCTAGAGAGACAAACATGTTAGAAGCTATTCCAGAGGTCTGAAATTGGTCAAACAGGATAGAAAGCTCATCATCCACTATCAGAGCCACAAGAGGATTGGTCTTATTTTATATCTCACCTTGATTTACGCTCAGGCTTGCTACCCAACCTGGGGTACCAGAAAGATTATACATTGAGTCATCATGAGCACCCACAAAAGAGAAAAGGCCAGCAATTTGAAAGTGCTCAGAAGTTGAAAACTGATTTTCAAAATGGTATTGAAAAGCTAAAGTGAAAAAAGGCCAATGATTTTCTCACCTCAATCTTGCTCTTCAGCTCACACATATTCATTGGTATCTCACTCTGTCTAATACTTGGTTTGGTGGAAATTGCTTTTTCAGAATCCTCATTACTAATGTAACTTCTTCAGGATCCCAAGCAATGAGAATTCATCCCAAACTTCTTACGCTCTCAAAATTCCATAAGAGCAACCCAAAACATAATGACAGCAACATCAACTCCAACAAGAAATTAGAACATGGGACTACTGCATGCAGCGGCCTTTCCCCAAGCTAATGGGAAGCTGTTTTATCTGCAGAAAGGCACAGATGGGACAAAAAGGGAATAAAAGAGAGAACATTTTCTTGGTTTCAATTTTACTCCAAAACAATTGCCCAGAGTCATAACCCAGAAATCCATAAATATGACTCAGTTAAGAGGAACTTATCATCATATCTATAATTTTGGAGGGTGATGGTTGAAACACTCCTCTTGCCTTTGTGTAAAAATTAGAATTCTTTATGGTGGCATTTGTAGCACTGCTCTCCCAAGACTCCCTTTTTCCTTCCTATTCTCAAAATCTCTTCATTCTAGTCCCTCCATTTTTGAAATATTTGTTATGAAAAATTTAAGCACATAGAAAAGCAGAAAACAGCATAATGAATGCTCAAGTATCCATAATTCAGCTTAGGCAGACATACTGCCAAGCTTTTTTTTCTCTGTGCCAATGCTCACTTCCCTATCCTCTCCAAGATTTATTTTAAAGCAAATTCATGACATCTATTTTAGTTTGCTAATGCTACTGGGATGCAATATATCAGAAATGGATTGGCTTTTATAAAGGGAATTTATTAAATTACAAGTTTACAGTTTTAAGGCTGTAAAAATGTCCAACTAAGGCATCCAAAGAAAGATACCTTGACTTAAGAAAAGCCGGTGGTGTTAGAAAATCTCGTCAGCTGGGAAGGTTGTGGCTGGCTTCTGCTGGTCCTTTGGTTTCTGGTTTCAAACAGTTTCCCAGGGGGCATTTTCTTTCTGCATCTCCAATGTCTCTGTGTCAGCTCTGAGATTTTTCCAAAATGGTACCCTCTTAAAGGACTCCAGTAAGTGGATTAAGACCCATCTTGAATGGTGGAGACACCTCTCTATGAAAACCACTTAATCAAAAGATCCCATTCCCAATTGGGTGGATCACATCCCCATGGAAACAAACTAATCAAAAGGACCCTCCCTAAATAATACGTCTGCCCCCATAAGACTGGATTACGAAAAAAAACATAGCTTTTCTGGGGTACATAACAGTTTCAAAGCAGCACACCATCATATCATTGCAACTGTAAATACTTTATTAATGAACTTCTAGGAGATAAAGATCTCTCTAAAAATATTACTTTTATTATACAGGTAAGAAATAGGCTGAATGTGTCTACTATGTTATGAGAAATCTGCATACTCAAGCTCCTGAGGTAAGTGTACCCAGGTCTAAGCAACAGTCTTGCACTTGACACATGAGACTTCCCACAGTTACAACTGTCCCAGCCATCTTTAGATCACTGAAGTAGTCCCACCCAGACCCAGGAAAGAGCCTTTCATATGCCAAGTCCACATCTAAGCTCACCGTGGGACTGCAGCTGTGCTTGTGGTTTGAGATTCTCCAAATAATTTTCCCTACTGTCACCTCTGCACTTGGCAATGGGACATTATGCTAGAGCTTGCTCAAAAAAGCTTACAAGAGTCAATTGTTAAATTTCCAGGAATTTTGTGAGCCAGTCTTTAAACACAGCTACTATTAAAATTAAATTATGAAAATATATAATTTTTAAAAATTATATTAAAAACAAAGGTAATAAATATTCAAAACTCTCCACTTCCCAACCTACTACATTTTACTACTATCTATGTTCTTGAGGTTATTTACATTTACTGTATGTGTTTAGTGGAAATACTACATAATGGTGTGCTACTGCACATTTCTTTCCAACTCCAAGTCAGCCATTTCATGTTGGTGGCTTGAAATTGGCCACAGTAGGGAGTGTTTATAAAATGAAAATTGGCAAACATGACAAATCAGGGCTTATTATTCCAGAGAGCTGGCTGTTAAAAACTTACCAGCACACCCCTGCCTGACTTATCATCCCCTTTAAATTTAGACATATGGGCCCAACTTTCCTGTTGAAACCATGTCATATTTGAGCAGAGCAAGACTGTAGGGGAAAATTAGATGGCATCACAGCTAAGAGACCCCAGAAACACTTTAGTCCTGTCTTAAATCTTGGCTATCCTTTCCCTTGAGGGTCACAAAAAAAGACTGAATTCTCACAGACCCTCATGCATCCATATACCACTTATGATTAGCACTGGACTTGCCAGGAACTTCAGGTGTAGGCCTCTCTCCAGCTGGATGTCAATTTTCACCCCAACTACCCTATTCTTTTCCCTTCTCTCTTTTTCATACACACATGCAAGCTCTAGCCATACTAAACTCCCTTCATTCCTCAAATGCCCTATGCCAGAGGGAATTGTGGGAAGGTGGTAGAGTAGAAAGCTCTAGGAATCAGTCCCTCCACCAGAACAACTATTTTAAACAGTCAAGAACTGTCTGAATCAACTGTTTCAGAACTCTGGAATCCAGTAGAATCCTGGATAGTGTTCAGGGAAGAATCAGACAAAGAGACTGGTAAATTATGATAAATAACATTAAATCACTCTCTGTGCAGCAGTTACCTGTGCCCACCCCCCACTCTCATAGCAGACAGTAGAGTCAGGCCCCCATGTAGCTTGCTGATACTAGAGAGAGACATAAAAATCAACTTCTCCAAGGTTGGGGGTTGGTTGGGGTGAGTGAGACAATTGCTGACCACTGCCTTTTATTAGCTACTTCAGATCACTGGGGGCCAGGCTCTGAGCACAGACAGTGTTCCATCCACCCCAGATAAAGGCAGAATAGGAAACTTAAGGATGGTATGCTTCCTCATATTTGCAAAAGGAGTTGAAGGACTGCATTAGTTACGCAGAGGATGAGTCAAGAAAGTGTAGCTCTGGGGAGCTGTGGAAGAATCTCCTGGTGCCTTCCTGGCTCCTGTCACATCTCCTCCCCAGGGCCAGTCAGGGCTTTTTTGTGGGTCCCTGGCATTGTTCCAGCTAGAAAAGACTGACTTGGGAAACTCATCTCCAGCATGCCCCCCTCCCAGAATTTGCCCACTAGGCAAAAGAAGCTTGAGACAATGAAAGCAGTGTAAGAAACAATTGAGGCAGATACTTGGCATGGGAAGAAATCAGAATAGGAAGTTCGAGGATTCAGTCCTTCTGCCAGAACAACTATTAAACAGGCAGGAACTGTCTGAGACAACTATTTTGAAACTCCGGAGTCTAGCAGAACATTGTAGAGCATACAGGGAAGAGCAGGAGAAAGAGGCTGGTAAATTACAGTAAAGACTAGTAACTTGATCTCCCCACATATGTGGTTACCAGCACCCATCACTCACTCACATGGTGGGCTGCCATAGGAGAACAGCCCCTGGCTAACTTGCTGTTGACAGAAGGGGGCATAAATAGCCTCTTCCCCAAGATCAGGAGTGAGCACGGCAGACTGCTGATCATGGCTTTTGATTAGCAACTTGGGATCACAGGGTACCAGTTCTGAGGGAAGTCGTTCCAACCCACTCTGGACCAAGGTGGCTAAAGAGACATGAAGATGCAAACTTCCTCAGGGCTTCAAGGGACAGTTAGTTAAAGGGCTGCATTTGTTAGGAAGGGCAAGAAAGTGCACTTTGGGGAGCCATGGAATATGCTCCTGGTGCCTTTCCTGACTCCCTCTCCAAGGTACTTTGGAGCCTGTCTGCTCCCACTTTGTGCATCCCTGGACTTGTTGTGGCTGGGAAAGACTAACTTGGGAAACTCTTCTCTGGTGTGCCCCTTCCAGAATTTTCCCTCCAGGCAAAAGCAATCAGAGAAAATGAAAAGGACATAAGAAACTGTAGAGGTGGAAAGCCTGGGGCAAAGTCTTACCTGCTTTAAACACCTGGAAAGAAAGTTCTGTCTCCTGGGAAATAGAGGGAGCAGTTCTCTGCAAACAGAACTTCAAAAATAACTAACAAGCACAAGCCTAGGCCCAAAAGACAGGGAGGACCCTGCACTCTGCATTAGCCTTAGGTGGATCTTCCTGATAGGAGAGCTGAAGCTGAATAAAATCTGTGTCTTGTCATTTATGTCTTTGTAGCCATCAGTTGGCTACAAAATCAAGAAACAAACATCTCAGGAAATAAATCCCACAGTTAATATTTTAAAATATTAAAATGTACAGTGTACAATAAAAGGGAAACAAGGCAAACAAAGAAGTAGGAAATGTTGACCCATCCAAAGGAAAAGGATAAACATCTAGAAAATAGCAATGAAGAAGTTGAGAATATGGACATACGAAATACTTTTTTAAAATGATCTTAACCAGCTGTGACCTGGCTCAGAGTTTTCCAGTTAAAAATAGCAAAAAAAAAAAAAAAAAAAAAGATGTTAAAAATGCTCAAGGAGAGGAAGGAAAATTCAGAGAAAGAACTACAGGATATCAGGAGAACAATGAATAAGCAATATGAAAATCTTAGTAAAGAGATAGAAATGTTAAAAAGGAATCAAACAGAACTAATGGTGTTAAAGGCCACATAACTGAAATGAAAGATTCCCAAGACGTCTCAAGAGCAGATTGGAACTGGCAGAAGAAAGAATCAGTGAACTCGAAGACAAAAAAGTTGGAATCAGTCAGGCTGAGGAGCAGAAAGAAAAAAGAATTATAAAAGGTAAAAACAGCCCAAGATTTTTTGGATACCATTAGGCATACCAATATGCACAGTATGAGAGTCCAAGGAGATGAAAGAGGCAGAAGGAATATTCAAAGCAATAATAACAGAGAACTTCCAAAATTTAGCAAAAGACATGAATATGCACCTCTAAAAAGGTCAGAGAACATCAAACAGGATAAACATGAAGAAAAATACACATCCTCATATATTGACCACACTGTTGAATGCAAAGGACAAGGAGAGAGCTCTGAAAGTTGCAAAAGAAAAGCAACAAGGAAGCCCCAATGATACTCAGTGCCAATTTCTCATCAGAAACCATGGAGGCAAGAAGGCAGTGGGTTGAAATACTTAAATGGCTGGAACAACTGCCAACCAAGAATTTTATACATCCAGTGAGACTTTCTTTCAAAAAAAATGACATAGAGATTAAGACATTCCCAGATAAACAAAAGCTGATGGAGTTTGTCACCACTAAACCTGCCTTACAAACAATGCTAATGGGAGTTCTTTATCCTGAAAGGAAAGGACACTACACAGGGGTTCCAAACAATATAAAGAAATAAAGATCTCAGGTAAAGGTAACCATTTGGTTAATTATAAACACTAGTACTATCATATTGTATTGTTTTGTATGTAACTCCAATTCTTACTCCCTACAGGTCCTAAAATGCAAGTGCATAAAAGTAATAATATATCTATGGTTTGGGACATATAATGTATGAAGATATAATGTGTAACAAGTACAAAAAAGGGGGAGACAGAAGGGTATAGGAAAAGTGTGTTTGCTGTTGAAATACCAACCCAAGTTGGTATTACAGCAAATATGAATGCTATATATTTAGGATACTAAATTTCAAACTCATGGAATTTCCACTAGGAAATTATATGAAAATTATATTCAGATAGAAAGGAGAAGGGATTCAATATGGAATAATACAAAAAATCAAATACATATGAAAATAGGCATCTATGGAAGAATTAAGGGACAAAACAGGTATAAGACTTACAAAGACTAAATAGCAAAATGGCAGAAGTCTCCCATTATCAGTAATGACTTTAAATGTAAATGGATTAAATTCTCCAGTTAAAGTGCAAATATTGGCAGAATTTATATATATAAAAAATAGCGTGACCTACTATTTGCTGTCTACAAGAGACTCATCTTAAGTTCAAACACATAAGTAGGTTGAAAGTGAAAGGGTAGAAAAATATATACCATGCAAGTAGTATCTAAAAGAGAGCTGGGAAGGCTATACCAATATCAGATAAAATAGATTTTAAGTAAAAAACATTACAAGAGACAAAGACAGTCATTATATACTGAAAAAGGGGTCTAGTCAACAAGAAGATGTGGTAATTATAAATATATATGTACCCAATGATAGAACCCTAAAATATATGAAGCAAATACTGACCAATTTAAAGGAAAAAATTGTTCATTTTATATTAATAGTAGGAGACTTTAATATACCACTTTCATTAATGGTAGAACATCTAGACAGAAGATCAATAAGTAAATACAAGGCTTGCACAATACTTTAAAGCAATTAGACTTTAGAATAGAACCCTTCACCCAACAAGTACAGAATACACATTCTTGTCAAGTGCAGCTGGACCATTATCCAGTAAACAGCAATTCTTAAGTAAAAAAACAAGTCTCAATAAATTCAGAAATATTGAAATCATACAATGCATCTTCTTTGACCACAATGGAATGGAGGTAGACATCAATAACAGAAGAAGAAACAGAAAATACACACCATTTGTGGAAATTAAGCATGTTCTCTTAAACAATCAATGGGTTAAAGAGGAAATTACATGGGAAATTAGGAAATATCTTGAGGTAAATGAAAATGACAATACATCATAGCAATATTTATGGGATGCAGTGAAGGAAATTCTGAGAGGAAGATTTACAGCTCTAAATGTTTACATTAAAAAGAACAAAGATTTCAAATCAGAAATCTAACCCCAAAACTGTAAGAACCAGAAAAAGAAGAGCAAACTAAACCTAAAGGGAGCAGAAGGAAGGAAATAACAAAGATTAGAGTGCAGATAAATGAAAAGAGAACAAAAAAAAAAATCAACAAAACCAAAAGTTGGTTCTTTGAAAAGACAAATTTTTAGGTAGATTCATGAAGAAAAAAAGAGAGAGTATACAAACAATGAAAGTCAGAAATGAAAAGGGACATTACTACCAACCTCACTGAAATAAAAAGGACTATAAGATGATAATATGAATAACTGTATGCCAAGAAATTAGATAGCCTAGACTAAATAGACAAATTCCTAGAAACACACAAAGTGCCTATATTAACTCAAGAAGATATAGTAGAATTCAACAAATCAATAACTAAAAGAGATTGAATGTGTAATAAAAAAAACCTTTCTGCACACACACACAAAAAGCCCAGGACAGGGGATTTTTGCCATGTATTCCAGGAAGAATTGACACCAATTCTGTGGAAATAATTCCAAAAAAGTTGAAAAAGAGGGGACACTTTCTAATTCATTCTATGAAGCCAACATCATCCTAATACCAAAGTGAGATAATGATACCACAAGAAAAGAAAATTACAGACTAATATCTATTACGAATATAGAAGCAAAAATCCTCAACAAGGGATTGGCAAACTGAATCCAATAGCACAGTAAAAGAATTATACACCAGGAGCAAGTGGGAATTATCCCAGGTATGCAAGAGTGGTTCACTATAAGAAAATCAATTAATGCAATATACCACATTAACAGAATGAAGGGAAAAATTCACATGATCATCTCAATTGATGCAAAAAAGGCATTTGAAAAAATCCCCTTCTTGATTAAAAAAATACTTGGAAAATAGGAATACAAGGATATTCTCCTCAATATATTAAAGGGCATATATGAAAAACCACAACTAACATCCTACTTAATGGTGAATGACTAAAAGCTTTCCGTCTAAGATCAGGAACAAGAAAAGGATGCCCATTGTCGCCACTATTATTCAACTTGTTCTAGAAGTTCTTGCCAGAGCTATTAGGCAGGAAAAAAAAATTAAAGGCATCCACATTGGATGGGAAGAATTTCAGTATTTGCAGATGATATGATCCTAAATATAGAAAATCCTGAAAAAGCCATAACAAAAACTCGTAGGGCTAACAAATGAATTCAGCAAGGTGGCAGGGTGCAAGATCAACATGCAAAAATCAACAGTGTTTCTATACACTAGTAACAAACAACTGGAAGAAGAAATCAAGAAAAAAAATTCCGTTTACAACAGCAACTAAAAGAATCAAATATTTTGGAATAAATACAACCAAGGATGTAAAGGACTTGTACATGGGGAACTTTAAACATTGCTAAAGGGAATCAAAGAAGACCTAAATAAATGGAAAGATGTGCTGTGTTCATGAATTGGAAGACTATTGTTAGAATGCTGATTCTACCCAAAGTGATTTACAGATTCAACACAGTCTCAATAAAAATTTCAACCACCTTCTTTGCAGAAATGGAAAACCAATCACCAAATTTACATGGAAGGGTAAGGGGTTCCAAATAGCCAACGTCATCTTGAAAAAGAAGAATGAAGATGGGAACTTACTCTTTCTGATCCTCAAACTTATAACAAAACTAGAGTTTTGTAATAGGGTAAGGCCTATTGTTTTGGGTGTTCTTAATATTTGACATAGTGTGTGTGTGTATGTGCATGTGTGTGTGTGTATGTGTGTGTGTATATATATATATATAACCTGATATTTAGACATAAGAATGAAGTCAATCAGGTTGGAGTTAAAGTAATTCAGAACACAGGGGTAAGGAAGACAATGTCTATATTTTAGAAACAGCACAGTACTGGCACAAGGCAGACTATCTATCAATGGAATCAAATTGAGAGCTCAGAAATTAACCCTCACATTTATGTCCAACTGATTTTTGACAAGCACGCAAAGACCACTCAACTGGGAAAGAATAGTCTCTTCAACAAATAGTGCTTGGAAAACTGGATTTCCATTTATAAAACAATTATGGTGGACCTGTACCTCATACCATATGAAAACATCAACTCAAAATGGATCAAAGACCTAAATATAAGAGCCAGAACTATAAAACTTTTAGCAGAAAACATAGTGAAGCATCTTCAAGACATTGTGTTAGGGAATGGTCTCTTAAACTTTACACTCAAAGCATAAGCAACAAAAGAAAAAAAATAGGTAAATGGAACCTCATCAAAATGGAAATCTAATGTGCATCAAAGGATTTCATTGTGAAAGTAAAACAAACAACCTACCTAATGGGAGAAAATGGGGAAACCACTTATCCAATAAGGGTTTAATATCTGGGATATATGAAGGACTCTTCAACTCAACAGTACAAAGACAATCCAATTTAAAATGGGCAACAGACTTGAACAGACATTTCACCAAAGATATAGAAATGGCCAAAGAGCCTATGAAAAGATGCTTAATATCATTAGCCATTAGGGAAATGCATATCAAAACCACAATGAGATGTCATTTCATGCCAACTAGAATAGCTACTATTTTTAAAAAAGATAATTAGGGTGCAGGGGTAGCTCAGTGGTTAGAATACCTGCCTTTCATGTGGGAGACCCAGGTTCAATTCCCAGACCATGCACCAAAAAAAAAAAAAAAAAAAAAAAAAAAAAAAAAAAAAAAAAAGATAATTATAAATGTTGGAGAGGAAGTAGAGAAATAGGAACACGCATTCATTCCTAGTGGGAAGTTAAAATGTGTAGCCGCTGTGGAAGACACTTTGGCATTTCCTCAGAAAGTTAAGTATAGAATTATCATATGACCCAGCAATCCCACTTCCTGGAATATGTCCAAAAGAACTGTAAGCAGGGACTCAAACAGACATTTGTACACCGATGTTCATAGCAATATCATTTACAATTGCTAAAAAATGGAAGCAACCAGGTGTCCATGACCAATGGATGGATAGACAAAATGTGGTATATACACACAATGGAATATTACTCAACTATAAAAAGAATAAAGTTCTGATAAATGCTAAATATGGATGACTCTTGAAAGCATTACGCTAAGTGAATATGGTGAAATAAACCATATTAGTGGGATTATTAGTTCACTGATCCCACTAATATGAATAATCTAGAATAAGCAAATGCATAGATACAGAAAGTAAATTAGAGGTTACCAGGGACTGGGGGAGGGGAAATGGGGGGTGACTGTAAATGGGTAAAGAGTTTCTGTTTTGAGTGAAGAAAAAATTTTAGTCATTATAGATGGTGATGGTAGTATAACATTGTGATAGTAATTAATGTCACAAAACTGCACACTTAAAAATGGTCACGATGGCAAACTTTTATGTTATATAGGTGTGTGTATGTACCACAATAAACAAACAAACAAAAAAAATAGGAATGAGTACCCTACCTACATCATGGCATCATTTGGATCAAATGAAACTCTGAAAAGTATATCATGTTTATAACGTGACTTGACATTTCCAATATCATTTGATTCAATGAACAAACATCTTTTAAACACCTATCACGTCTGTCATTTTGCTAGGTACTGAGCATGTAGTGTGGAGCAAGAAAACTGTAGCTTCTTTCCTTTTGGAGTCTGTTTCCTGCTGTTCAGTAAGCTATAAGCAAGCTTGGCAAGTGCTGTGTCTGGGGAAAGGGCTCACAGTGGGATCTCACAGCTTGATGAGAGGAAAGAGAAGGAAAATGCCATTTTCCAGAGGAAATGACATTTAAGCAGATTCTTGAAAAACAAGGGGGTTTGGGTAAAAAGTGCTTTTGACAGAAGGAATAGCATGTGCAAAAGCCTGAAGGCAAGGGCAGCTGTCTACATGGTGACCTTGTGGGTTCCCTGAAAGCAAACCCCAAGACAAGAAGTTGGGAGCAGGAAATTTATTTGGGAGGTGATTCTAGGAAACAGGAGAGAGTGGAGATTGAGGAAGGATGTCTTAACGAGCATGCGAGCTCTGTGGGCAACTAGAGTTAGATCCTAATGGAGTTGCTTGACAACTGAAACATGCTCAGAAATGTCTGGCCAGATGACAGGGATGTGGGGACTTTGATTCACCAACTCCCTCCACCCATTGGTGGAAGATGCCCTAGGGACAATGACCCGCCACACTTCCATTGGTGGAAGATGCCCTAGGGACAATGACCCGCCACACTTCCATTGGTGGAAGATGCCCTAGGGACAATGACCCGCCACACTTCCATTGGTGGAAGATGCCCTAGGGACAATGACCCGCCACACTTCCATTGGTGGAAGATGCCCTTAGGGACAATGACCCAGGGTTTTCTAGGTTGTGCCACTTATGAGGCTTTGGAGAGTCTGAGGCGGCCCCAGGCTGGATGAGGGACCCTGGCAAGGGGCATGGCTGTCTGTGGTGGTGTCAGGCTGGTGAAGGGGTGTGAGGCATTGTACCATGTCTTCTGCAGGTGGGGTGGAGGGCTGGTGGTGGTGCTGTCTCCTGCCATTTGGCTTGAAGTATTCATCAAACTTCAAAATACTTTCTAATTTAAAATGAGGGAGACTTTCATAAAAAAATTCTAGATTCCTAATTTCCCTTGAAGAATAAGGTCACAGGCAGGGACCATCCTGCATTTCACAATTGGCTGGACCTGAGTAATGGCAGCCCCTGAAGAGCAGAGAATACCTGCCTCTCTTCAGAGCCACAGTGGTCACTCCTGCCCACCACACAATGTGGCCCCTGTGGGCTTCTGAGTCTGTGATCCCCTGGCAATCGGTGTGTGTAAATAAATACATGTTCAAATATATGAAAATATTTGAAATAGACAGCTGTCTTTTATTTCTTCAAAAATGTTAGCTGTTTCTACTCCTTTAGAAATTGCTTACAAGAAAACAGGGGCCTAGATTGTAAGCCTTTATAGCAGACACATTTAGTCTGGACTGGTAGTTATTATTTCTGAATTTTGAGAGGCTGGTTTATATATATATATATATATATATATTTAAGTTTTTATTGTATAGTATAACATATATACAAAGCAAAGAAATTAAAAAAGCAATAGTTTTCAAAGCACTCTTCAACAAGTAGTTACAGAACAGATCCCAGAGTTCGTCATGGGCTACCATACGATCCTGTCAGATTTTTCCTTCTAGCTGCTCCAGAATATAGGAGGCTAGAAAGCTTAAACATTTTTTTATCACCACAATCAACGTTTTTTCTTTCTGTTTTTGTGAAAAATAACATATATATATACAAAAAAGCAATACATTTCAAAGCACAGCACCACAATCAGTTGTACAACATATTTCAGAGTTTGACATGGGTTTGAATTCCACAATTTTAGGTTTTTACTTCTAGCTCCTCTAAGATACTGGGGACTAAAAGTGACATCAACTTAATGATTCAGCAATCATATTCATTTGTTAAATCCTCTCTTCTCTGTATAGCTCCACCATCACCTTTGATCTTTCTATTCCTCTCTTTAGGGGTATTTGGGCTATGGCCATTCTAACTTTTTCATGTTGGAAGGGTCTGTCACTAATATGGGGTAGGGAGATGGAACTATCTGACATCCTGGAGAGGCTGAGACTTCTAGGTTTTAGGACTTATCTGGTCCAGGGACCCATCTGGGGGTTGTAGGTTTCTGGAAAGTTACACCGGTGCATGGAACTCTTGTGGAATCTTACATATTGTCCTAGGTGTTCTTCAAGATTGGTTGGAATGGTCCTGGTTGGGATTTGGCAGGTTATGATAGGTAGCAATGTCTAACTGAAGCTTGCATTAGGAGCAACCTCCTGAGTAGCCTCTCAACTCTATTTGAACTCTCTCTGCCACTGATACTTTATTAGTTACACTTCTTTTTCCCCTTTTGGTCAGGATGGAATTGTTGATCCCCTGGTGCCAGGGCTGGATTCATCCCTGAGAGTCATCTCCCATGTCGCCAGAGAGACTTTCACCCTTGGATGTCATGTCCTATGCAGGGGGGATGGCAATGATTTCACTTGCAGAGTTGGGCTTAGGAGATTTAGGCCACATCTGAGCAACAAAAGAGGTCCTCCAGAAGTAACTTTTAGGCATGCCTATAGGTAGTTTAAACTTCTCTGCTACCTACATAAGCTTCACAAGAGTAAGCCTCAAGATCAAGGGTAAGGCCTATTGTTTTGGGTGTTCTTAATGTTTGACATAGTGTGTGTGTGTGTGTGTGTGTGTGTAACCTGATATTTAGACATAAGAATGAAGCCAATCAGGTTGGAGTTAAAGTAATTCAGAACACAGGGGTAAGGAAGACAATGCCTATATTTTAGAAACACACATAATCTTTGAGATCACAGGAAGAAAGGTTTATTTGATCTGAAACTGAAATTTTCTGTAGCACACAATCAAATTCAACCTGTTTAGCTCATTTGAACAACTGAAACACAGGGAGCCCAGAGTAAGAAAGAGGTCCTTTAATTCTGTATAGCCTAATATAATGCCTGGATACATCCTTACATTAAGCAGATAATCAAAAAGTATTGGCAAAGTCCCTTGAGGGATGGGAGAAAAAATATGGACCCACTAAACTTTACCATCAGGAAATCCCCTACTATGTCAATTTTATATTTATATTCCAGATTCTCTACGAGTTTGCTTATTGTAATTATTTCATTTAAGCAAGCTCATACAATATTTGTCCTTCAGTGTCTGGTTTATTTTACTCAACATGATGTCAAGGTTCATCCACGTTGTTACATGTATCAGAACTCCATACCTTTTTAGGGCTGAATACTATTCCATTGTGTGTATATACATTTTGTTTATCCATTCATTTGTTGATGACACTTGGGTTATTTCCACCTTTTGGCTATTATGAACAATGCTGCTATGATCATTGGTATATACTGTTGAGTCTCTTTCTTTTTGGGGGTCTTTACCTAAAGAATAGACATAAGTGAGGAAACCGAGGCTCAGAAAACTTGGCTTTAACTGGACTTTCTTCAGTACCCTGCGGCCTTATACCTGGAGGCTTCATCCCCAACATGCAAGTGACTAATGAGGGTAGGAAATCCCTGAAGTCAATAATTTCACTATAGTAGGTGCCAGAACCCAAAGCTACTCGAGAGAATAAAGTTAGGTCAATTAGGTAAACTTGAATTTTAAAAGTCCCTTAGGAACATTTAAGGAGCCCAAACGTAAATCTGCAAAGGACTTACAGCAAGTTTTTTGTACCTTTGATTTTCAGATACTATATTTTATCTCTAGAAGGTCAATTTGGGTCATTTTTATATTCCCCATTTTTTTCATCATGCTCATGCTTTCCTCTCCCTTGTTGAATACATGGAGAATGTACATAATTACTGTGTAACACCTTTACCAACATTTCTATCATCTGTGTCACTTGTGGGTCTGGCTTTTCCTTTTTTTTTTTCCAGGTACATAAAGAGGTGCTTTATTTCCACTTCAAAAGCTACATATCCCTTAAAGTAAATAATAGCTTGATTTTTTTTGCATGCTGTACGGTGGGGGTCACATTTCATTCTTTTTCCATGTGAGTATTCCATAATCACAGCACCATTTGTTGAGTTTTCTTTTTTCTTTTTTTTTTTTTGGAGTCGGGGAGTACGTGGGCCAGGAATCGAACCCGGCTCTCCTGCATGGCAAGCAAGAATCACATCACTGAACTACCCTTGCACCCCCACTTGTAGAGTTTTACGTAAACATAAAAGTTCTAAACCAACTGTTTCAATTTTAGAAGCACCATGTGGATTCACTACTCTTGAGTGATTAAATGGAAAAAAATGTACAAAGATAGCTTAAACTTCACTAACTTGTTGTTCAAGTGCTTCATTTAAATCCTATTTTTCTTCAAATAATGAGTTAAGAACTGCCATTCCGATGATACAGATTAGAACACTGAAGCTGGCGGGTGAACCTAGGGTAATATCTGATCAATATTCTTTTCAAGTTACAACTAAAACCTAGCTGCCATGGGTAGAGAGACATTTTGTCATTTGATCATTTCACCAAATGATTTACCAAATTAAAAACTCACTGTATTAGCTAATAGTTAAAATGGAATCAGGTTCAGCTAGTGTGAATCTAGACCCACTCAAGGATGTTTTTTGACTAGTTCTATAGAGAAAAGGGCCTAGATTTAGACAGATTGCACTTGTGTGGTATCACAACTGGGTTCTTGAAGACTATGCTTTCAGAGATGCTGCTGCTAAGGATTGTGCCTTTTACCAAGGAAAGAGGATTCTAACTGCCAGGGGCTCCATAAAACGCAACTGACAAACCATTTACCCCTTCCCCCCCAACATGTGTGAAACATCACCCCAAATATTCCTTTTAGTTTTCTTCCTAAATGGACTTGGAAGGAACTAGTCTGTGCCATATTGTGTGTGAAACCATCCTAGAGGCTTTCGTATTGATTTTCATTTTAGCACAGGTATGTAGCATTACTTAACAGGTAAGGAACTTGACGCCCAGAAAGGTTAAGTAACTGGCCCAGTGAAAGAACTAATTCAAACCTAGAACCGACTCTAAACCCCCTATTATTTTACTACAGATTATTAAAACATACAAATGGATTTAAATTTTTAAAAATGAGTTCACTTATATACCCAATGTGAAGTCCAAAGCCTGAATGCATATTATATGTGTGTGTGTGTCTATATGTAACAGTTTGAGAGTGAGTTGAGCTTTCTTTTTATTTTCATAATCTCCTAGGTTTGCTTTTTAAAATTTAGATCCAAAGCAGATCTAGAACAGTACACAAACCTTAAGTGTACAGCTTGATGAATTTCACAAAGCTGATACAGCCAGTAGCCGGCACCCTGAACAAGAAAAAGAACAAATGGTACCAGCCCCTTCCATGCTTTCGTCCTAGGTTTACCCTCTAAGGTAACGTTTAGTGTTTAGAATTTCAGTTAGACATCTGTCAGAAGCAACAAGGACACAGTACACATTTTCAGACTCAAAGATTAGGAAGAAAGACATGGGGTTTAAGGCTCAAGAAGTACATTTAAAAAAATTATCTTTATTTAGGTTTCTGATTCAGCACATGTATCAAAGACTAATCAACATAAAGAAGTAAATAAGACACTAATTGGAAGTCTTACATCTCTCTAAACTCTGACCAAGAATGTCAAGATTGCCACTATTACCAGAACCCCAAGCTGGTCAAGTTGTAGGACACGCCATCATGAACACACAACGTGCAGATGTGCGCAGGCAGAAGGCATGCTGGCGCTTGGCTCCTCTTCTCCTGGTGGCCGGCTTGCCGTGTGACAGTCCGCCTTGGCTTTACATGCTAAGTACCAAACAAAGTCCAAAGGAGGCTCAGGGTCAACCTGATCAAAGACTCGTTCAGAGGAATGCATTCTCAAACTGTTGTGCCTGCAACTTTATTTTTGCCAGGATGAAGTTCAGCTCAAGGTGTAAAATACAATCCAAATGCCGGTGAAGACTCAGAGCTCGCATGGAGCAGCGACCCGAGTTAAGGCATGAATGCACACACGCGCACACGGCACCCACGCTGCCACAGACACAGTGTTCCTTCAATCGCCTAGGGAGAGGCAACCTGGGCTTGGCAGTTCACAACTGTTTAGCATTCTGGAACATGCTAACAGCTGTGCGTTTGCTTTAATTAAAAAAAAAAAGTGAGAGGAAAAGAGAAAAGAAAAGACAAAGTAAAAGAAGCACACACAAAAATCTAAAACCCTCTTAATCTTTAACAATGGCTCTAGAGCATGGGACTCAGGTAGCAGTGTCAAAAGCTGGCTCTTCAATAATTTGGAAATAAAAATGTTGCTTTACTATGTATTTCTTTGGTAATCACCACTACAAAGTTTTCAGTGTTGGTTACCTATTACACAACTACTAGACAGAAGACCAAGTTTATGCAGAAAAATTTCTTCTGTACTGATAAGATAAAAATATTGAGCTCTCAAGGCCTAAGTTACAATGCTGTTTCTTGTCTGATTGGGCATCCTGCAAGCCAGGCTTCATGCAGGAGTTCACGTCTACCTAGCAGAGGGTGATAAGTGTTCTATTTTCCTACCACTGAACAGTTAAAAATTCACATTATCAATTACTTGTGGTCAAATCATTTAGAAGTCAGTTGCAAAGGGTCAGCAAGCAGCACTTGGTGTCAAAGCCACATTCTGGTCACACATTCATTCCACGGTTGCTGGTAAGTATCTCAGCCCAGAATTTAAAACTCCTTTCAATCAACAAAGGAGTACGTTAAATTAAGTTAAATCTTCAATACTTCCACCATCTGCCAAATTTCTAGATTTTGTCTAGGTTACCAGCATGAGAGAAAGCACTTCAGAGCCCAGAGAGGTGTCAGGTATTAGGTGAGTTAATTTGGTTTTGTACGAAAGGCATGGTCATCTGGCAATGGAGTATTTATTAGCAGCACAGTGGTAGCCAAAGGTCTCTGTCAGCAAGACAGGTAAATGAAGAATCCTGAAGCTACTGTTGCTCCCGTCTCCTCTCCCGATGGCCACTCACCTCACAGAGGCCTCTGGGATTCGGCCCAGGGTTAACCTGAGTGCGAGGGGGGCAATAGGCACTGCAGCCACTATGTTTAGGCCCCCACAAGAAGTTCCCCAGCTAAGTCAGCTTCCTGCAGACGAGGGGACGCTTACCTCTGAGGCTCAGGTTTTTAATCCTATAGGTCCCTGGTGCCCAGACAAATGCCAAGAAACTGCCCCAGCAGTTACTGCCCAAATGCTACCAGCTCCACATGGGGTCATGAAACACTTGAGAAGAACATGAAACATCACAAAGTACTAGTGTTTTTTCTATCAATTCTGAATGTCCACAGGGAGAGGGAGCTAGACACAGTTAAAAAAGGCTGTTAGAAGGAGTGGTGTTTTATTTAAAAGCAAAGTGACTATTCTAGAGGAACTAGCACTACATTTTGGCAGAAGTCTGACCGTGTCTCTAAAAGGTATTTGTCAGGAACTGCTTGCTCCCTCCAAGTGTTTCCTCATTCACCATATGGCAATGTTTTGACTTGCGTGCTTTCAGGAGGTAACTCAATTGATAGGAAGCTGAGAGAAGTTCATTACATTATGGATTTTTTGTTTGGGTGTATTACACTACCTGACAGCACTGAAACCTATAATCTCATAAAAGAGTCTTGTAAACATATACCATATTTCTTCTATAAGAAAAACTGAGACCTGTACCACAAAGGCAATGTTTGTTTGCCTACTCTCAGAATTCCTTGGAATGGCAATGTACCAGCAGGGTCAGCGAGCTGTTAGTGAAATCTCCAGGTATGACGTGACCCAGTCTTGATTGTATTTAAAAACCAAAACCAAAACCAAAAACCTAAAGCCTCAATAATTAAATGCCAAGCTTCTTCCCCATATTTGAGAACTGTACTATGATTATGTATATTACACACACATTATAAATAGAATTTATATAGACATACAATTTCTTCCCAACAACTGAGGAGCGATGTACTCTGTGTGGGGTGGAGGCAGGAAGAGGTGAAAAATCCTATTGTTGCTTTTACTCTCAGGTTCTTAAAATTCTAGTCAAACACTATTTATCCAACAAGACTTTTTTTCATTCTGTAACTCTTAAATATGCATTCAAAGGCAAAAATGGAGAATGCTATACTGTACAATTTCAGTATCTACAATGTCATGGGTCCTTATTTTTAGGAGTGTGTTTAATAAAGAATTAGCTCTTAGAGATGGGTGTCACAAAACATGGACTTAAAAATTACTGATAAATTAATTTTCAGTTTTCTGATTATACCCAACAGATACACATTCTCACCATAAAATATACATTCTCTAGTAAGTTATTTTCATCCACAGCATATATAAATATGCAAACACAGGTGGTAAAAATCACTTTACTACCAAAGTACAAAACAGTAACTGCTGAAAAACAAAAATAAGATGTTGCAAGTATTAAGAAAAGAGTGACTCACAGTGTTCCACTTCAAAGTGAAACCAAACAATTTATTCGTGCTAAATGAATGGAAATAACGTATTGAGAATATACTTCTTTGTACACTGCACTTGCTTATATTGGGCAAAATAAGCATTTACCAATTCTACTATGCTACTTTCCTCTACAACCCTTCTTTTCTGCCAAGCAGTACAATATTTTGTGGCCACTATGCCAGATATTCCTATAATGTTCATTCAAATAGTATTTGCTAATATTATTTTTTTGCATCTTTAAAATATTTGCTCAAACTCTATTTTAAGGAGACACAAATAAAGAATGGAAGGGAGAAATAGCTGTTTTTGTTACAATCACATTGCCTTCTGCAGCAGAAATTAAATAGCACATTCTAATCAGCAACCAAAACCACTTGTGGGTAGGGCAACATTTATCAACTCATGTTAGGGGGGACCAGTTTAGGCAGATTAACATTAGGGATAAAGGAAAGAACCACATCTTGATATACAATAATTATCCATCCCATGTACATGGAGAACGTATAGCCGTGTAACTGATTATAAGAATTTCAACCTGGATGTTGATATATACTGAAAATAACCTGTAAAAAGTGTATCTGTAGAAAGCTCTATTAAACAGTATATATGTTTTGGGCACTGATTCATCTAACTTTCCATTCTACACTGAAAGCTAGATTTTCAAAGGTGTGAACTGTAGTGCTGAATTATTGTACTTTTGGTAAACACCATAATAAAGGAGGGTGGGATAACAGCTCAGTAAGTTTCTGCAAATTCATGGAAAAAAATATAAAAAAAGATATCCCTTTTTATTTTACAAACCTAGAAGCCGGGAAAATGAAGCTCTGGGGCCAAGCAAAAATTGCACACTGCTACTGAATTACCAAATATCAAATAGCAAACGTTCCAGCCAGGGAATGGACGTACATGTAGATTCAAGTAAAACACTGATGGAAAAAGTTGTCTGGTTAGTGTTGTAGACCCACAACACTGGCTGCGTTTCCGACAAACATTTACAACACAATTAATAGAAGCCTAGATAACCTCAGTGCAAATAAGTCAGATCCAAATATGCCAGGGAAGGAAGCCTTTGGCGTTGAGTAGACGGCTCCGTTTTACGAGTCCCAATTTGAAATTCAGACTAAGCACATGCATTAAGGCTGGGAGGAGGGGTGCACTGAATGTTGCGCAGGGGCAGGCTGCAAAGTGGCTGCCGAGGGGACGGCGGGCTGCATGGGTGGCGGAGGTGGAGGAGGAGGTGGCTGGACTGGGGTCTGTGTGTTGGGAGATGGAGGCGGTGTGGGCCGTTTGAATTTGTCAGGACTGTTGCTTCTCCGTGGCGAAGGCCTCTGTGGAGTGGACAGGAACAGCAGGTTAGTCTAGGTACAGAGAGTTCATTTCCAACCCTGCCTGACCCACACTGAGGCTGGTGAAATCCTGACCGACAAAGACCAGAAACTGGCCATTCCCGTGTCTGTCCCCATTGGTTTCTGAACATGTCATGAAAATCTAAACAAGGTTGTGTTTTGCACTTACATTTATGATAAAGCTATGCAAAATTACTACAGAACTTGCACTGACCAAACGACTGCACTTGGGACCCACTTGAGAGCCATGATCTTCTCGATGTGTATGTGCGATATAATTACAATATTAACCATAAGGCAGGGCAAATGCCAAAGCATCGATATTGTCAAGGGCAGACATTTGCACTTCCTTGGGAAATACAAGAGATCCTCCTGTTAAAGATGTTGGAAATTCACACTGGACTGAAACCAGACCTCATTTTGGACAATATGTCAACTTTTTAAAAACATGTTAAGAAGAAAGCCCAATGGTGAAAATCTGGGTATGCATCCACACTTGACCACCCACTGACTCTGTCTCCTTAGGAGACCAGCTTCTAGGCTACCTTTGCCTACCTCACTTTTCTCATCAAAGTAACTGTCATCTTGTAACGATAACTGAGAATGTAGGCTCTGGGGAGGCAGGGATGGGGTCTACTGAGTCACTGCTGCATCTTTAGGCTTAGCACGGTGCCTGCTTAAGAATAGGCACTCTAGATTTTCTTTAATGAAATGTCAGGAACTTAGATGCTGTCTGTCTTACTAAGTAATAAGTAAGTACTCAGTGAATAGCTATTAGCAAAAAAAAAACATTATTATTTTACACAAAGGAAACTAGTTTTTAAATTATAGGGCTAACCACAGATTATTCTTTGTACTGAGAGAGTTTAAAATGAGGGGAAAATGGACAAGTGGCTAAGGTGCATCCTGGGACTGGAAATTAGTTACTGACAAGAGAATCCTGGAGTCAGATGGAGTGTGTCCACAGCTTTCACATGAGGGCTCGGTGCCAACAAACCCCACAAGAGTACTATAAAGCTTCAGAAAAGAAACTGGACCAGTAATTTAATTTCTCCTGATTGCTTCAGGAAGCAGAGGGCTCATGCTTCTCTTTAGTCGGGTGACCGGAACGGCCAAAGGCCAACTCTACTTTAAGATCCAGAAAACAGACATTCCCAAAAGTATGTAGAAGAGATGCTGTGTGAGCTTCAGACATCTTCATTATGGGTAGGCTTATGCTTAAAGCATGCTGCACTCAGAGTACTGGCACATTTCTAAGGACTATGAAACAGAGAGCTGGGAAGTCACTGGAAAAGTACACATTTTTTTAACCCCTTCTTTAGAATTTATACAAGAATGCTACCCACTAAAGGATATGCTGTCAAAGGGCTGGGGTTTGGTTGTTGTTTTGTTTGGAATGGCTTTCTTTTACACCTTTCACTTTCAAGGAAAGGTGGCCCTACAGAAATGCCACCCACAAATAGAAATAAAAAGTAACCAACTCAACCTAAAAGATGCAAAATACTCATCTCCAGTTTATAATGATGGACTTTAGACATATCGTAATTTGCAAAGCCTGCTGTCTACAGAAAAGCAAAATGAGTTGTAGGGGAGGAGCTAAGGAAAAAGTTACACTATGCCTGAAACAGAAGAGAAAATGGGAACTAGGCTATGAGTTAGTTCCAGTTCATTCCGAGGAGTACCACTCGGGACTGCAGGGGAGAGGTCCTCTCACACAAATGCATCATAAAACAGTCTCCAGATAAATAATATCAAAAGTACTAAATATAGAAAATGACCCCTGTAGGGAAGGGAGGGGAAAAAGTAAGTCTCCATGTTCAGTTGAATACCCTGGAGTATATGTTTACATGGAAGTGCTGATCCAAGGGAACAAAAAAAAGTGAAAGATTCAGATTGCAGATTCTAAAATTCTTGGATGAAACATGGTATTCACAGGTAGGCAAGGGAAATTAATAAAAAGCTCTTCAAGTAGGAGCGTAATAAAGGACTCAGACTTCATTCTCAAGGCTTCTTTCCCTAGTATCAGCAGTGGAGAACATTTGACTAGAACCTTAACAATTTTGAGAAGAATACAGAATATTCAAGAAGTAAAAGAAATGAGAAAAATGGCAAGTGTACTCTTAAAAAGGAGAAAAAAATGAGAAAATTGGCTTACTAACTAAGAGCATTTTTTGGCTTGGAGCAAGGGGTTGCAAACTACAGCCCTTCACCTCTCTCTGTTTGGTAAGTGAGCTAAGAGCCATTTTTGTATTTTGAAATGGTTGGGGAAAAATATTTTGGGACATGAAAATTATATGAAATTCAAATTTTTGTGTCCATAAATAAAGTTTTATTAGAACACAAGTTCATTCATGTATTTCTATGGCTGTTTTTGAGGGACAAGGCGAGACAGATTAGTCACAACAGAGACTGTGGCCTGACCAGCCATGGTTTGAGAACCATGTTGCCCCCCAACATCCAGAGTAATTCCCATGGCCACGGAAGAATCACGTTGATAAAGAAACTGGCACCTGAAATGTGACTCACAAAGCCCAAGACATTTACCATTTGGCCAATTACAGAAAAGTTTGTACACTTTCAGCTCTCTCAGCTTAGAGAATAGTGTACTACACTATACTAGTATACTAGGTATGTAGAGGAAATACAGAATCCAGTAACAAAATTACATCATATAGCAGCAAGTATTTCGAGAGATTTTTAAAATTTTTTGCTATCTGCTGAATTACTACTTGTAGCTTCCACTGTGCTAAGCATTTGCATATAAATACAGATGATTTTTATTGTCTTCACCTCCACTTCCCAGTGTAACATCCTATAATTTTAAAAGAGACTTTGAGATCTGACCAGCCATAGTTTTGGGAACCATGGGGTTTTTTTGAGAAAGTAGGGTCAATTCTGGCTGTTTGTGGTGGTTATAGTCTATGAATGCCACCAACACTGAACTAGAGAATACTGGGTCTTTGCTCCCGGGAGAATCGCAGGGTTAGGTTCCTGTGAGTTTCTGTTGACATTTTCATCAACCAGTCAATACATAACTTTGTTTTATGTGTGTTTCTGTTTAAAGACACCCTATTTAACATATACTGCTGATTCATAACATCGAACTCACAGCCAAGTGCACTATTACTCATGTCTAAACAAAGCTTATCTAACATACTCATTTTCTCCATAAAGCTCATTATATTGTAGGTTTCGGTGCTTATTAACAAAGACAGCAGTTCAGCACTATACTTGGGGGCCACTGTAAGCAGTGAACCTCCAAGAAAAAGACCACAAACTTGAAAAATGTGGCCCCACATATACTACAAAAAGGATATCTGTTTACAACCTCAGTTGGGAACATGCACACCGGGCAACTCAAATTTTTTACGGCTCTGCACATGTCCACAAATGACTGTGAAAGTGCCATTAGTATTTATTTCAGGGTTAGAAATAACTTTAATGAGTAGGCAAATTCACAAATATAGAATCTACAAAAAATGAAGACTGACTGTAATTCCCATGGTCAAGAAAGAATTACATCAACAAGAAAACAGCAACAGAACACACAGGATTCATCTCAAGGAAAACTCATCTCAGGTGTCTTCACTCGGAGGTGCCCATGGCTTCAAATGAGCCTCTCCGGACCTGAGAGTGTGCACAGGATGCTGAGGCATCTCCCAGCTCCACCTGGCTCTTGGGCTCAAGCTAAACTTCTAAAACTCATAAAATGATAGATATCTATCTACAGATGAAAATCCCGTCATCAGGGATAAAATACAAATTTTAGCCTATAATTAGTTCAATTTTAGCCTGTGCTTTTCAACCATCTGGCCAGCATAAATGGTGCCTGTTTTGGGGGAATAAAGATTTATGAGAATACCTTAAAGATTTTCCTATTGGATGGCTACCATCACATTCTTTCCAGGGCAATAGTAAATTTTACAGGTCCCTGGGGATTAAATTTTCCTGCACAAGGACCATTAACCTAGACCAGTGGTGAGTCTGCCCACTAGGAAACACATGACAATGGCTGGAAACATTTTTGATCTTCACAACTTGGGGTTGCTACTGGCATCTGGTGGATAGAGGTCAGTGATGAGGCTAAACATTCTGCAATGAGCAGGATAATCCCCCACAACAAAGAATTATTCAGCCCAAGATGTGAAGAGTCCTGAGACTGAGAGATCTTGACCTAGAATATAAAACAGATTTCAAAATCTCAGCATGGAGACTCAGGAGTTGAAAGGGAGATCAGATGAATCTTCAATTTCAATCTCCCATACAACATGGGCATTTTGTACGCCATCCTTAAGGATAGTTATTAGGTCTCTGAATGTTTTCTGTGATGAGGCAGGCACTACCATGAGGCAGGGCCTGCCCTTGCTGGGAAGCATTGACAGAATTTCCTCCATGAGTAATATCTACCAACTGGTCCTAATTCTACTCTTTGGAGAAATCTAGGATAGCTCTACTCCCCCTTCAACATGAGGGTCCTAAAATTAAAGGACAGCTGTCAGATCACTCACTTAAAATAGTTTCTGCCAGCAATATATCCCCCATTCCTTCTATCACCCATCTTACCACCTCCAATATCCTGAAAGCTATAGCTCAACAAAAAATAAGTTCCCACTTTTACATAAAATCCATCAAACTGACAAAATAGCTTTAAAAATATCTTAAATACTTCTGCAAAATTGGGCTGTTGTTTTAAATATTCTCTTTTTGGAAATGCACTCTCAATTCTCTACTGTTCTGTAACCCCTATCCATTACATTTATAATTGCTCTGTTAGTCAACTGAATAACCAACTCTAAAGAAAACACTCCTCTGAGTGGAATTTGAACTAGACAAAGTTAAGATTCCTTCTAATTCCAAGAGAGAAAATCCTGAGTAAAACTAGAAACAAGGCTAATTTCAGTAATAGTGTTGAGAGTCAGTGAACTGTGAAGGTGCAGACAATAAATGTTTTTTAGACATTATGGCAACCAATGCTAATTCTTTTTGGCAAGGAGCTGGCCAAAGTTCAGTCAAGGCCTTGGCCAGAGTTCAAATTACATTTCACAAAGGGTGATTTTCCATAGGGCAAGAAGTTGAAATTTTGCCTCCTGGGAAGGATTTTAGTTCAATACTTGAGAATCTGGTATCAAATCAACGCAAAATTGACAGTTTTAAGGTGAACTGACAGAGGAAAGAAGAAGAAAAATAAATGTCTAAGGGTATCAATCCTGACTGCTGGAGGAGGACCAGCAGGGAGCACTCATGGGAGCAAAGTGCTGTGTCCTACCCCACTGATACTCACTGTGATACCATGGGATGCCCCCATATGCTGCACGTGAAGACCCGGGGAATTGTAGTAGGACATTCCGGCTCTTGTCAGTGAAGTTGGTGGCGTGAAACCAACCGTGTGACTTGCATATGACAGACCTGAAATGAAAAATAAATGATGCATCATTTCTCACTCTCAATACTGTTCAGATCCACATACATGACACTCAATTATTAGGTTTCTTCAACCGTGCATGAAGCTTGAAGACACAGAGGTCCTCAATCACCACAACAATCACCACAACTAGCCTACTTTCTAGTTTTGCTAGGGTAACTTTTCTGAAGGGTAATTATGAATATGTTAAGCTGCTAATCAAGAATCTTCAGAGTCTCTGTGGCTAAAACTAAACCTAACTTAAAACGATAAATCACTCTTCTCTGGCTGGCAGATAGTTTCCAAACTATCTTTTGATGCTCTAGCTCAGCAGTTCTCAATATTGAGTTTCAAAGGCCAGGACCTACTCCAAACTAAATGAAGCAGGATCTCCAGGGTAGCTAATGCTGAGAACCACAGTGATTGCAACTTTCACTCTTGACCCAAACTTCCATGTCGATTTCTCACTGTAGCCTTTGCCACGGGTGTCTTCTCTTTACCGTACTACCTGCTTCTTCCTTCCCCCGGTGTCCAAGTCCAATCAGTAGCTCATTCATTCTTTAGAGAGGCAATTAGCCCAGACCCTGGAGCCAGAATGCCAGATTATATTGGGTGCCAGCTCTGCCACTTGGTACTGAGGCCATGGACGAGTGACTTAGCTTCCCTGTATTTTAAACTCTTCAAGTATAAAATGGGATTACAGTAGCTATTTCTCAAGGTTGCTGTGAGGATGAAAAGAGTCCATATCACAAAATACTTTGAAAGTACCTGGCACAAAATAAGTGTTCAATAAGTTTTGTCTCAGAAGCCCTGGCAGCTCTCTTTTCTTTGAATCTCTTTTTTAAACTTTTTAACACTGTGTTTATTATAACTTTCTATTTTGAAATAGTTTATGATTCACAAGATGTTGCAAAAATACTATAGAAAGTTCCCATGTATATTCTTCACCCAGGTTCCCCCAATAATCCCCTATATGACCATAATGTATTGTCAAATCCAGGCGACTGATGTTAGCACAATACTATTCACTAAGGTACAGACCTCATTCAGGTTTCATCAGTTTTTTCAAGCACTGTCTGTGGGTGTGAATGTGTGCCCATGTGTAACCAACACACACTCAGGATACAGGACTGATCCATCACCATACACACACACACACACACACACACACACACACACAAAACACAAAACCCTCCCCTGAGCCCTTAAGGGTCTTTTATCCTCCCCTCGATCCTAACACCTGGCAAAACACTGACCTGTTTTCCATCACTATGATTTTGTTGTTTTGAGAATATTATAGAAATGGAATCATACAGTATAACCCTTTGGATTAGCTCTTTTCAATCAGCATAATGCTTCAGAGATCCATTTAAACTGCTGCATGTATAAACAGTGCATTCATTTTTATTGCTGATTGTATTCCATTATACAGATGTGCTACAGTTTATTTCACTTTTAGCTATTAGGAAATCTATTATGTTCACTGTTGTATTTGATTTTCCTGTATTTTTTCTTAATTCACTCCTCAGATCTCTATTGTTGATGATAACTTCTTAGATACCTGAAACCAGGTATTATTAATTTTGGTTTTCCCTTAAGTTCTAATCATCATGCATCTCATCATCTGGCCCAGGAATATAACAAAGGTTAAAGTGGAAAAAAAATGTTAGGTTGGAAATGCAAAACCTCAATACCAGCTTACTAAAGAGAACACTGTGGCTTTGTGAATCTGTTGTTGGGTTTGAGACTAATTTAAAAGATTAATTAAAAGTAATTAATGGCAAAAAAAAAAAAAAGCCAAAACACTAAGCAGAATAAAGCAAGGTGCAAAAGAGTATAATTCATATGAAACCAAACTATCTAAAGGAAAGTTGCAAAGGGTAGGGAAGGAGAGAGGAGACAACTGAAAATGCTGAAGTTCTGCTTTTGCATGGAAGGACTATGGGCAATTTATTTCTGCTGCATCTCCTAATTGTTGCAAATTTTCTTTAATATTTCTTTGCTAAAGGAAAAAAAAAAACGTTGAAAATAGATCCTATGGGTAGACATTTTTTTCTCTTTTAAAAATTATTTTACTCATACATTCTCTTTGTAGCATCCTGCTTGTGAAAATCCAAACAATACGGGTACGATTTACTCTTTAACTCTCCCTGATCTGGCATCTGTCTCCACCACCCCATTAAAATTGCTCTTGCTAAGGTCAACAGTCATTTCCGTATTGCCATTTTCAATAGCTGTTCTCCACTCCTCATTCTACTTGACCTTGCAGCAGCATTTGACAAAGTGGACCAACCACTCCCTTCTTGTTGAAACATTTTGTCTTGACTTCAGGGACACTATACATCAATTTCCCTTCCTCTTCTTTGGCAGCAACTTTCCAGTCTCCTGTGCCAGGTTTTCCTCCTAGACTTGACCTCTAAATGCGATATTCCTAAGGGATCAGTTTGGAGGGATTATCTCCTCTCCCTCTATGGTCTATTACTAGGTGATCTCATCTACTTTCGGTGGCTTAAAAAAAAGCAAACCAACTTTATTTTAGAATACGTTTAGATTTACTTTTAGAAAAGTGGCAGAGAGTAGAGTGTTCCTCAATACATATGCCTCACCCAGTTTCCCCTATTATTAACAATTTTTCATAATAGATAAACCAACAATGACACATTATCATTAACTAAAGTACACACTTTTATTCGGATTTCCTTAGTTTTTTTGTTCTGGGATTCCATCCAAGACACCACATTACATTATGTCTCTTAGCTGTGAGAGTCTTCAGGCTTTTATCTTGGTATTTTTGAGGAGTACTGGTCAGGTATGTTATAGGATGTCCTTCAATTTGGACTTATCTGATCTTTTTCCTCATGATTAGACTGGGGTTATGGTTGTTTGGGCGGACGTGGAGGTAAAGTGGCATTCTAATCACAGCATAGCAAATACCAACACGGCTTATCACTGCTGACGTGGGCCTTGATCACCTGACTAAAAAAGTGTTTACGTTTCTTTACTGGAACATTACTCTTTTTTTTCTCATTTCTATAACTGTATTCTTTGGAAGGAAGTCAGTATGCCCAGCCTATTCCTAACAAGTAGGGATTTATGCACCCCGTCTTTTAAGGTGGAGAATCTATATGAATTATTTGGAATTCTTCTGCACAGGAGACTTGCCTTGTCTATTGATTTATTTACTCAATCATTTCTTTTGTATCAGCAGGTACTCACAGATATTTATTATGCTTTGGGTTATAATTCAATAGTATTTTATTATCTTGCTCAAATTGCTCTTGCTTTGGCCCCTGGGGTCTCTTTTCACTGGCTCCCGTATCCCTCTGGCATATCCTCATTGTTTTACTTTTGAGCACTGCTTTATTTTTTTGGCACTAAAGATGCTCCAGGCTCATCTATTTCCTGCCCAGTCCTAGAATCAGCCATTTCTCCAAGGAGCCCCAGTTCTTTTTATTGGAGAATGGCATAGAAACCAAGATCTGGGTGCTGGGTGTGCCTGCTGCTGATGAGCTGACATGATTTGTAAACTTCATTATTCCACACCCCTACTCTAAGCACATCCAAACATGCCAGCTGGGAATGTCCTTCCCTTAGACTGCTTCAAACAGTAACATCTTCCCCCAAAAGAGTGCCACGAATAATCAAGAGGAGGACAGTTCCTAAGTTCTAGGAAACATATCTTTTAATCAAATTGTGACACGGAACTCAAAATATTTCAACAAGGTGGTTAAAATGCAGTATTTCCACATTAACTGAAAATGGGAAGAGAAAAAAGAGAGCTGAAATGCTTAAAATGAAAATGAAAACTATACAAATAGCATATTTCCACCGAGGAAGTGATTATATATCCTTAATACTGAGAAACACACATTCTTCTAACAAAAACTAAAGTGAAAAGGAAATCTGAATATTCAGGTTTTGCTAATTACAGCACTGCAATGTTCTGAACAAATGGGAGTAATTCTGCTGCCAAATAGGAGATAAAATCTACCTTGATGATGCTATAGAACTTAAAATAGGATACAAATAGTCTCACTTAGGCTAGTTACAAGGACAAAAGCTAAATGTTATTTATTACATAGGTTAAGGAGAAGACAAACATCTTATAGATATAAGCAATCCCCATACTCAAAATGGCCCCACGATGGAGTCAGGTACAGTGAAAGTCAAAATTACATAAACAGAATAAGATTTTCATGAAGAATACTTGTTACAGCAATAGTAATATTCCCAACTGAGACCTGACACTCAAGTTTTTTTTTTCTTTTTTCAGTGACAATGTTATATTTAATCAACTGGAAATTACACATCTAGAGATTTCTTTAGTTTTAAATAAGTCAAATGGTACATTAAATCATACTTTGTATGAATCAGTATCCACCACCAACTATAAAAACAACCCTCCGCCTTGCTTCTTCCTGACTCATACCTTCCTTTTACATCAATAAATCAGAAGGCAAAGGAAGACCTTTATCTTGATATTGAAACACTAGGTGCTACTCTGGGAAAATTGAGAGGCAGCTAGGGAGCTTTTGGAGAGACTTAAGGCTACTGGAGGGCAGGAGAAGCAGATTCAGGGACATCCTTTCGGCAAGAACAAAGGGTGATGATTATGCCACTGATTTGTGTTGCAAAGTCCTTTTGGTTTGCCAACAGCCCCTCTTTACCCCTGTCTGATACATAGAGCACACTGGCCCGAAGCATACAAAAGCTGCCGTGCTTTGTGCTAGACTTTCTCTCTTTTCCTTTCTTCCCCTTAAACAAACAAACAAACAAAAGGTTACACTGGCAAAGTTCTGAGCCAGATTCTAAAAGCACAAAACTAAACCATTTCTACCTCACGCTTTATCTATGGCAACTTGCATCACAACAGAATCCCTCCTTCTCAACCATAAGGGCATACTGTCTTTTCAATGACTGTATCAGGAAAAAATGAGAGATCAGGCTAACAATAAGCTGTTTTACTTTTCAAAACCACAAAACCTTTATGCTGCCAGCCTTTGAAGCAGTCGCCTTCCTCTACTCTGTAGTGAAACCTCTCCACCCTACCTCTTCCACCCGCCCAACTCTGTTTAAAATATGTGCACCAGCAAACACAAGACCGGCAGTCTTATCACTTCAGTCAAACGATGCAGTCCTTTGGCCTACTACCTTTTTCTCCTCCCTGCACCTTACCCGTCACCCCAACTCCCCCCACCCCCCCACTTCCTCTTTCTTCCTTGCTGGATCATTTCCTTGACCTCCTGGCCCGAGGGCCCCATGCTCTGCTGGCACTGAGCCCGAGACCGCAGGGAGAGAGTTTCTGGGGTCAGAGGCAGTCAAGTACCCCTTGGAAGGACAGGCTTCTGAGGAACAAGGCACGAGGCAGACTGCCTGAGTGAAGTTCCTTCTTACACTGCCTATGTCTTAGGGCTGAGTCTCTCAGGAATCGCTGAGAATCTTCGTAGGAAGCTCATGCTGGCAAGAACACAGGCTTTGGAAACAGACACACCCGGCCTCTCCACTTCCTGCCTGCAGGACCAGTGGTTACTGAACCTCCAAATTGTCCCTTCCTCAATTCTAACATGGGAAAAACGATGCCTATGTCAATTATTCGAAGGATAAAATGAGCTGTGTGTGGGACATGGTAAAAGAAAATGTAAAATTGTGTCATGACATGTCTTCAAAACCCACCCAAGATCTGCGTCAATCCAATGGCACTTAAGGACAATCTTCTTTTTAAAAAGGGTTTTCCTTTTACATTAAGAAAAGAACTGAACACACTAGCCAGCACTACAACATTTGTGCTTAAAATTTTCAAGACGAATGTGCTTAGTCTTATTACTGGTTTGTTTTTGAGGTTTCTGAAAAACACATGCTCTTTCTTTTTCTGCTTACAGGATTTTTATATGCTAAAAGGAAATATATCCAGGGTTGCCTTAGATTTACTGGAAATGAGTCACGGAAACGGCAGGGAATATTTACTTACCAGGTGATATAGGCCTGCTTGAACTTGGAGAAGGAGTATAAGGGATTGGGCTGGACACAGTGCGAGGTCGTAATCCTTGTGCAGACATCTCATTAAAATACCTACAAGGAGAGAGGAGGAAATGATCACAACCTCCTGCAATGAAATACTTCTTAAGAACACTCCTATGAGAAAATGTTTGGGGTTCACATCACAAGGTCAAAATCCCGATTATTTAGAGAGTGCTGCTGCAGCTAGGAAACATTTCACAGATTTCAGAGTCTTGCTGCTTCCGGTTTGGCAAACCTCACTCAGCTGGGGCGTAATCCAGGGAGCATTACAGCTCAGGAGGGAGGCTATTGACAGAGCTGTGCTCTACAACAGACAGGGCCAGCCTTTTCTCCATTGCACATCTACACTGCACAACAGCGATGTAGAGATTTCACCTCCACCGTCCCAAGAATTACAGGGTCATCCATGTTTTAATGACTACATTTAAAATGTTGGTTGAAATGCAGAGCCGAGTAAGCCCACTGAGATTTATGTCACCAAGTCAAAACTTAAAGATACAGCAGCTCATGAAGTAAATGTGGACGCTTTAAAAGGCAGGCTTTGCTTAACAAACAATCATGTGTTAGAATGTAACAAAAGACACAAGGACCATGCATCTACTCTATGTCACACTTAGCCACATCATGCCGGGTCTAACTTCTTCCTGGATTCTGAAGTCACCGCAGACCAGAGAAGGCTAGAGTGTGATCATGATGGACCTCGGCTTCCACTTTGAGAACCAAAGTTCAGGGATTTTCTAACAAACCACCCTTCACCAGGCTCTGAGGGCAAAGGAAGGAATGTCCACATGTGCGTGCATCTTATCCTAGAGACCTCGCAGCCTTGGCATCCAATCAACTCAGAGAGGAACCTTAATACAACCATCTCTCCTTAGGTTTATTCACCCAGCATAGTTCACAGCTCCCTGATGTGACACACCTCTCTCAACTAGATACCCACCAGGAATTCTTC
>PVIY010015122.1:0-52944 GCA_004026745.1 Myrmecophaga tridactyla
TTTTTTCTGTTGCATTTTCACTTCTCACTCGGGTGTTATAATTACTCTTATGTCACACATTTTAATATTGCTCCACAGTTCTTGAAGGTTTTATAATTTTTTTCTTTCTGTCTTCTCTTTACATTTCATTTTCAGGTGATTTTCTTGCTCTATCTTCATGCTGACTGATTCTTTCCTTGGTTGTGCTGAGTCTACTTATGAGCCCTTCAAAGGTATTATTTATTTCTGTTGCTGTATTTTATTTCTAGCCTTTCTGTCTTTTTTTTTTTTTTTTAACATAAGCAGGCACTGGGAACCAAACCTAGGTCTCCAGCATGGCAGGTGAGAACCCTGTCACTGAGCCACCATTGCCCACCCACTAGCATTTCTTTTTTATTCTTAGTTTCTTTGTCTCTCTGCTTACATCACTGTACTGTTTTTGCATATTGTGTACTCTTTCCATTAGAACCCTTAACGTGCTAAACATAAGAATTTAAAATTCCTTAATTCCAACGTCTATGTCATATATGATTCTGGTTCGGATAATTACTTTGTATTTTCAGGATGTGTTTTTCTTGCCTATTGGAATTCATTACAATTTTTGTTGAAAGCTAGACATGATGGATTGGGTAGTAAGAATTGAAGTAAATAGATCTTTATTTGAGGATTTATGCCAATCTTGCATAAACATTTTTAATGTTTGTTACAGACATAGGTGCCAGAGGCTTCAAAATTCTCCAGTGTCCTTTTTATGTCTCTTCTCTTGACTTTTGTCTCCCCATATTATCCTCCTCAGAAAGAGTTTGTGTCTTGCAGCTCTTTTAACTTTTACCCACTTTTGTTATATTGGGATCCTTTTAGATTGATGGTCAAATGTGGGGATAAGGAACATTCTGTCCTTTTCTGATTAAGTTTCAAGTCTCTTAAATGGTACTGTTTCAGAATTGTGACCTTTCCACAACTCCAACAACTTCTGCTCCAGATAAGAGTATTTTTGAAGCTCTATCTTTCTGGAGGTGCATGTCTCTTTGATTTGGGGGTAGTGATTTACTCAATGACCTCAGTTTTCTGATTGGTCCAAGAAGAGTTTCTGATTTTCAGGTTGCACACTTCTTTCTTGGTTTAAGGACAATAGGCATGACTTCCAAGATTCTTACATGCAAAGGTGAAATTGAAGTCCTATATACTTCATTTTTTTTTTTTTTTGCATGGGCAGGCACCGGGAACCGAAGACAGGTCTCTGGCATGGCAGGGGAGAACTATCCCTGCTAAGCCACGGTGGCCTGCCCTATATACTACATTTTAATATCATGTTAAGGACATTTTCTAATAAGCTCACCTGAGGGTCATGTGACTCTTCAGATAAGCAAAACTTTATTTTCACAAAAGTTTCAGGCACTGAATTTTCCAGCTATAAAGCTGAGGAAATATGATGATTTATTTTTTTTTAACTGAGAGTAGAAAAACATAAAGATTATTGTTCATTGCACAGCTTAAATAAATCAATTTTGTGTCTAAGTTAATTCAGCATTCCTCTTTTTTCACTAACAATAAATATACGAGCTTCTCATATTTTACTTTGAATCAGGTTTGTCATTCTCCTTATTCTCTGCTTAAGGCATTAAGCAAAACTTTGCAGAGGCTCACTATGTCTTTTTATAAGAATTCATTTTTTTAACTTTTGTAGAATTATGCTTTTACAGGGCCTCGGTGTTAAATTGTGGAAAGCTTTATAATAACATCCCAAGGATTTTTTTCTAAATTTTATGGTGCAATTATTGGTTAAGGAAATTATAATATACCATAATTATACAGAACAATTTGCATTGCTCATGCTTGGACATCATTTTTCATGCCTCTAAGCACATCTAATTTCCTGCACCCTTCTTATTTGCAAAGGATAAATCACATCTGTCTACATTTAATTCAGGCTTCACATTTTGTGTGAAGAGTTTTCACATGTCAAACTTAATTTTAAGAATTATCATATTAAAATTATTGTTTGGCTACATATTTTATCCTCTCAAAATGGTATTATCCTCATTGAAGAAAAGATTTCAGCTTGTTCACCTGAATATTTCTATTAGTTACTATTGTCTTCAGGATACTTTAAAAAGGAATAAATGTGTATTAAATTCAATATAATACAAAAATGACTGAAATAATGGTCCCATCTCAAGACACTTCATTCTAGAGGGGGAGATATATAGAGAATAAAATTTAATAGGTGACAGCATGTTGTATGCTTATTATTAGAAATATAAATAAAAAGACACTTAAGTGTAGAGGAAGAAGGTATAATTTATAATTAAAAAGATTAATGAATAGCCATTAGAATATGCAGAAATTTAACCTGCGTTTTGAGAGGTCAGTAGGAAATTGATAGATGCTGAGAAGAAAACTCATTCAAGAGAAAGGAACTAAAAAAAATTTTTTTTAAATAGTGAACTGTAAGAAAGAAATACTAAGAGACTTAAGAAATTTATATGTAGGATAAGAAGATATTTTTCTCAGTTAATTTAACTTTAATTCTTTGGATCCAGTAATTATAGAAAAATGATAAAATGTATTGAATAAGAAAGCAAACTTTAATGAAAACTACAAAATGTCATTATAATTCAGAACCCATTACATGCATGAACTTTACTTAGAAGAATTAATAAAAATGAAAAAAAATTTGCTCAGTTAGTTGAAGACTTTTATTTATATCTAATAAAGGTTATGCACTGCACATCCCATTTTTAATAACAGTCCAACAATGCTAACATGGTAGAATGTTTTCCTCATGGTGAGGTACATGAAGATTTTTGAGGCATGAGCTCTTGCTACTAAAATATGGACTAACATTCATTGAGGAGTGCATATTCTCCATCATTAGACTTGCTGAATGCCAAATAAGCAGATGCAAGCCAAAAATGATGAATAAAACATGGGACTTATGAAGTTGAAGAACATAGAAGTAGAGTTGACCCATGCCAGCAAGCAGGCTCTGAGGTCTTGTTGGAATCCAATGGACCAGTGACTTCATAGATAGAGGGACCACAGAACTGACAGACCTCAAGACCATTGCCACTGAAGGCATATCTGGAACTATAGCCCAAAATGAGGCCACAAAGCTATCAAGGCTAAAGCCAAGGCTACCATAGTTATTTCCAAAGCAACTCATATGTCAGGGCTTGACAATTTGGCTTGACAGTAAAAGGAACATATAAATAAGAATATTGCCAATGGAACCAGAACTTTACATTCCCAATGAAAGGTGGGGCAAACTGCAACACATGAGCTTCATTATCTTTGAAAATAAATCTCTGGTGAAAATAGTACCATTAAGGCCATACCTTTATTATTTAAAGGTAGGTTCAAAAATGTAGGAAGATGATAGTTTTTTCAAATTTATTTGATTGTTGTTTCTAAGAATTAGTCTTTTTATTAAGAAATATATTCTGTGTTCAAAACTAATGAATACACATAATTCTATATTTTAAATATTATAAACAGATCCTTTGCATGAAGCAGCTCATTCCTGACCTTGTGTGAGAATTTTGTCTTCACAAATAATGTTTCCTCTGCTTTTTCTTAGATAAGATTTCAATCTGTTCAAAGATGGTGTTTCCTCCCTTCTTGAAATGAATAAAGCAGTAAACAAATTATAAAATTCAATAAACTGGGGGGCAATAGTAGTTCAGTACTGTTCTCCCCTGCCATGCATGAGACCCGGGTTTGATTCCCGCCCCATATGCTTCCCAAATACAAACAAACAAACAAAAATAAAAAATTCAGCAAATGGTGCTGCTGTATATGTTTATAAGTAGAATAGATGAAGGGATGAAAGTTTCCCTGGCGATGTGGGATATGACTCTCAGGGATGAACATGGCCTTGTCATCACTGAATCAACAATGCCTTCATGACCAAAGAGGGGTAAAGAATTATACCAAATAAGGTATCAGTGGCTGAGAGATTTCAAACACTCAAGAGGTTACTCTGCAGACTACACTTATGCAAGCTTCAACTATATATTCCTATTGGTCATGGTTTACCAAATCACAGTCAAAAGCATTTCTGCTAACCCTAAAGAACACCTAGGGCTTTATCTGAGATTCAACAAAAGTTTTATGCACTATGATTACTTCCCAGAAAACTGCAACTTCCAGATGGATGCCTAGGCCAGATAATTCCTGAAACCCAGAAGGACCACCCTCTCCAGAACATCAAATAGTTCCATCACCTTATTCTATATTAATGACAGCCTTTTCCAATATGAAAAAGTTAGGAAGAGCATAGCCAAATACCCCTAAAGCCTGGGAGAAGGTAGAGTTATAACAAATTAGATAGGATTTAACCAATGAGTATGACTGGTGAATCATATTGATATTTATTTTTGTCTCCAATGTCTTGGAGCAGCTAGAAGGAAAAAACTGAAATTGTGGAACCTTAACCCATACCAAACTCTGAATTCTTTTCTATTACTAATTGTTACAGTGTGCTTTGATATTTATTGCTTTTTTGTATACGTTTTCACAATAAAAAGCTAAAAAAATAAAAATATAAATAGGCAATAATTACACAGAAATAAAGTTCAAAATTATATATCTAGATGATATATTTACTTAAAAATATAATGGACAATAAATATAATGGGCAGAATAAATACAGAATCTGAAAAACAATTCATTGTATTTGCATAGAAATATGTTTTCACTACTATTATGTTTGCTGCATCCTTAACTGGTATCAAGTAAAAATGAATCTTTAGGATGTTAAGCTCTAACCCCATGTTTAACACAAAGGAAAAATATGAAAAATATATCCAGAAAGAAATGAGAAAGTACTCAGTATGGTAAAATACAAAAAAAGTCATGCAAATATGAAAGTAAGCAGTAATGGAAGAATTGAGGGTCAAATAAGGTATTAGGTTTACAAAGACTAAATAGTAAAATGGCAGAAGAATATCTTGCATTATCATTATTTACCTTAAATGTAAATGGATTAAACTTTCCAGTTAAAAGGCATCATGACCCAACTATATGCTTCTTATAAGACAGTCACCTTAAATTCAAATATTTGAGACTGTAGAAAAGAGAAAATTTGGAAAAAAATAAGCCATACAAGTAGTAACTAAAAGAAAGTTGGGTAGCTATAGAAATATCAGATAAAATAGACTTTCCATCAAAAACTTAAAAGGAGAAAAGAAAGTATTTGTATTTTTTATAAGAGGTCAATTAAACATGAAGACATAATGATTATAATATATATGCACCCATTATCAAAGCTTCAAAATATATGAAGTAAATATTGACAAGTTTAAAAAGAGAAATTGGTAGTTCAACTTTAATAGTAGAGATTTAGATATAATGTTTTGAAATTTTTTTCTGAGCATATAGACAAACAAACAATAAAGAAATGCAAGATTTGAATGATACTGTAATTATTCAACCTAATAAAGTTATATAAAGCATTTCACTCAAAACAGCAGAATACACATTCTTCTCTAGTGTACATGCATCATTATCCATGATAGGCCATATATTATGTCATAAAAAAGTTTCAATAAATTCAAAAGTATTAAAATAAATCAATGTATCTTCTTCAATCACAATGGAATGAAACTAGAAATCAATAATAGAGGGAGAAATAGAAAATTCAAAAATATGTGGTAATTGCAAAACATACTCTTAAATAACCAATGGCTCAAAATAGACATCACAAGGGAAATTAGCAAATATCTTTAGGTAAATGAAAAGGAAAACACAACATATCAAAACTTATGGGATGCAGCAAAGAAAGACTGATAAGGAAATGTATAGGTCTAAACTATTACATTAAAAAGAAGAAAGATTTCAATTCAAGTCCCTAACCTCAAAACTGCAGGATTTAGGAGGATTACAGGAAGATGTTGGAGAAGGAATACTCAGGATTATTCTGTCCACTAGTGTTCTGTCCACTAGAACAATATCAAATAGGCAAGAATTGTTTGAAACAACTATTTCAAAACTCCAGTGTCCTGTAGAACACTTTATAGCATTGTGGGAAGAATAGGGGAGGAAGAGTCTGGTAAATAAGGGTAAAAACTAGTAAATTGCTCTCTCTGCATGACAGCTACCAATGCCCATCCTCCAAAGTTGTGTCAGGTCATCTTAGGATCCAGCTCCTAGCTAGGTCATTGGTGACACAAAGGGACATAAGAATCCTCTTCCCCAAGGTTAGGTGTGAACACAACAATCTCTGATCATTACACTTGTTTAGCAAATTTGAATCACAAGTTGAGGAGAGAGCGTTGACCAAGGCAAAGGAAGCTCAGGGGAATTAAAGATGCTGCACAGAGCTACATTTGCTAGGCAGATCAAGAAAGTGCAGCTTTAGGAACTCATGGAAGAAGTTCTCGGTACTCTTCCTGATTCCCTCCCCAAAGAAGTTTGTAGCCATTTTTTTTACCTCTTTCATGGGTTCCTGGACTTGTTCTAGCCTGGAAAGTTGACTTGAGAAACTCCTCTCTGGTTTGCTCCTGTCTCTGGGAATTTGCATCTCATGACAAGCAACTTGAGACCACAATGAAAGCAGTGTAAGAAAAAACTGAGGCAGTCAGCTGGAGAAAAAAGAGTACTTGTTTTAAAGTGCCAAAAGAGGGCGAAGGCCTGTCTTCTAAGAAACAGAGGGGGCAACCAATCTCCTATAAACAAGGAAACTACAAAGCAACTAGCAACCACAAGTCCAGGGCAATACAAAGGTCCAGGAAAGGTCGGAAGGGCTCTTCACTTTGCATTTGCTTTGGGTGAACTTTCCTGATAGGATGACTGACACATAAGAAAATTTCTGTCATATCACCAGTTGGTTACAAAATCAAGAAATAGATATCTCAGGGAATAAATCACAGAGTTAACATTTTTAAATATTTAAATGTGGATTAGAGCACAAGTAAAGTAACTGGATATGATTGCACATCAAAAGGAAGAGGATAAAAATATGAGAATAGCAATAAAGAAGACCAAACTGTGGACAAATTGAACAGAAACTTTAACAAATTGATCTAAAAAGCACTCAAGGTGATAAAGGTTAATACAGAGAGAAAATTAAAGGGTATTAGGGCAGCAAAGAATAAGAAATATGAGACTCTTAGTAAATAGTTAGAAATCATAAAAAGAAACCAAACAGAACTACTGGAGTTGAAGACCACAATAACTGAAATGAAAAATGCCCAGGAGGGTACTAAGAGCAAATTAGACCCAACAGAAGAAAGAATAAGCAAACCTGAAAGCAAAATAACTCAAATGAGTCTGGCTGAGGAGCAGAAAGAAAAAATAATCAGAATAAGCAAAAGTAGCTGTGCCAGTTTGAAAGGATTCTGTATCCTAGAAAAGCCACATTTTAATCCTGATCCATCTCATGGAAGCAGACATTTCTTTTAATCCCTATTTAATACTGTAGTTTGGGGACTTGATTAGATTACCTCCACAGAGATGTGACTCTTACAATTGTGGGTATTAACCTTTGATTAGAGGGACATGTGACTCCACCCTTTCCAGGTGGGTCTTGATTAGTTTACTGAAATTCTTTAAAAGAGGAAACAGTTTGGAGAATGCTTCAGAACAACGAGAGAGCCACAAAAACCATGGAAACCCACACACCCAAAGACCATTGGAGATGAAGAAGGAAAACATCCCTGGGGGAGCTTCATGAAACAAGAAGCCTGGAGAGAAAGCTAGTAGATGTTCCCATGTTTGCCATGTACCTTTCCAGTTGAGAGAAAAACCGTGATCTTCATAAGCCTTTCCTGAGTAAAGATAACCTCTTGTTGGTGCCTTAACTTGGACATTTTTATAAATTTGCTTTAATTGGGACATTTTCACGGCCTTAGAACTGTAAACTTGCAACTTAATAAATTTTCTCTTTTAAAAGCCATTCTGGTTCTGGTATATTGCATCCTGGCAGCCAGAAAACTAGAATAATAGCTTAAGAGACATTGAATACAATATTATGTGTATGAATATATGCACTATGGGAGTCCCAAAAGGAGAAGAGAGAAACAGGCAGAAGGAGTATTAAAATATACGTATGACAGAAAATATCTTGAACTTAGAAAATTATGTGAATTTAGACATCCAAGAAATTCAGAGAACACGAAACAGGATAAACAGGAAGAAAAACATACCCTATAATATTCTGATCAAACTGTTGAATTCAAAGGACATGGAGAAAGTTCCGAAAGTTGCAAGATAACAAAATGCGTTATATACTAGTGAATCCCAATCTGATCACCTATTTCTCATCAGAAACCAAGGAGGCAAGAGGGCAAGGGATTAAAGTACTTAAAGTGTTGAAAGAAAACAACTTCCAAAGAAGAATTTTATATTTGTTTATACTTTCTTTCATAAAAAGAGGGAGAGATTAACATATTCACAGGTGAACAAAAGCTGAAGTATTTCTTTACCACTAGACCTGCTGTACAAGGAATATTTAAGGGGATTCTTCAGACTGAAAAGAAAGGACACTAGACAATGGTTAAAAGTGGTATAAAGAAACAAAGACCTTAAGTAAAGGTAACCGGTTATGTGGATAATTTTTAAATGCCAGAAATATTGTATTTTTTAAAATATGTAATCTACTTCTTAATTTCTAGAGGTGCTAAAATGCAAATCCATAAAAACTATTGAAGAAACTATGGTTGTGGACATTCAACATTCAATATACAGAAATACAAATAGTACTAAGTGCAAAAGAAAGGTACTGGAATGGATGTGTATAAGAAAAGTGTATGTGTGTGCTATTAGAGTCAAGTTGGTACAAACTAAATATGATTTCTACACATTTAGTATGTTAAATTTTAACCCCATTTTAACCTCAAGAAAAACATAAGAAAATATATCCAGAAAGAAATAACAAGCCTCCAATATGGTACAATACAAATTGAGGGACAAAAAATAGTATAAGACTTACAAACATTAAATAACAAAATGATGGAGAAAATCCTGCACTATATTTAAAGTAGTAACTTCATATCTAAATAGATTAAACTCTACAGTCAATAGGCAGAGATTGGAAGAATGGGTGGAAAAGCATTACCAAACTTTATGATGTCTGCAAGAAACTCACCTTAAATTCAAAGACACAAACAGGCAGAAAGTGAAAGGATGGAAAAAATATACCATGCAAGTAGTAACCAAAAGAGTCCTAGGGTAGCTCTATTAATATCAGGTAAATAGCCTTTAAGTCAAAAAACAATTACAGGGGACAAAAACAGTCATGATTTACCGGTTATATGGTCAAGACAACAAAAGACTTAATTATAAATATATATACATCCAACAGCAGAACCCAAAAGGATATGAAGCAAATACTGACAGATTTGGAGGGAGATCTTGACATTTCTATATTAATAATAGGAGACTTTAAAATACCAATCTTACTAATGGATAGAGCAGTTAGATAGAAGAACAATAAAGAAATTCAATAAGGGAACAATACTCTAAGTCAACTAGACTTAACAGACACATAAAGACCACTTCACCCAACAGCGGCAGAATTTGCATTATTCTGAAGAGCACATGGAACATTCTTCAGGATAGACCATATCTTAGGTCACAAAAAAAGTATCAATTAATTAAAAAATGCTGAAATTATACAATGTATCTTCTCTGACCACAATGGACTAAAACTAGCAATTGATAATAGAAGAAATCGAAAATTCACATACACATGACTATTAAACAATATGATCTTAAACATGCAATGAGATAAAGAGGAAATTAAAAGGGAAATTAGGAAATATCTTAGGGATAATGGCAGTGAAAATACAACATAAAACTATGGAATACAGCAAAAACAAATTTATAGTTTTAAATGCTTACATTAAAAAAAGAAGAAGAAAGATTTCAAATCAGAGACCTAACCTCAAAACTGGAAGAACTAGTAAAAAAAGAACAAACTAAACTCAAAAGAGGAAGAAGGAAATAAAGATTAGAGCAATGATAACTGACACAGAGAAGAAGAGAACAATAAAGAGAATTAAAACAAAACGTTTTTTAAAAATATCAATAAGATTGACAAAACTTTACTTGGGTTGATGACAGAAAAAGAGTGAGGACACAAATAACTAAAATCAGAAATGATAATGGGAACATTATTACTGATTTCAGTGAAATAAAAAGAAGTAGAGGAGGATGCTATGAGCAAATATGTACAAATAAATGAAATAACCTATATTAAATTATCAAATTCTTAGAAAAATACAAACCACCTACACTGAGCCAAGAATACAAGATTTCAACAACAAAAATTAATAAATATATTGAATCAGTAATGAAAAACCTTCCAACAAAGAAAAGCTCAGGACAAGATGGATGCCCAGGAGAATTTTGCCAAACATTCCAAGCTGATTCAATGCCAATCCAGTTCAAACTCTTCCAAAAAATTAAAGAGTATGGAACACTTCCTAATTCATTCTACAAGGCTCACATCACCTGAATACCAATGCCAATAAAGATACCCAATGCGGGTGATGGTGCCACAGTTGTAGAGTTCTCACCTGCCATGCCGGAGACCTAGGTTCTATTCCTGGTGCCTACCCATGCAAATAAATAAATAAATAAATAAATAAAGATACCTGAAAATTTACAGCTCAATATCTCCTATGAATATAAAGACAAAAATTCTCAATGAAATACTAACAAACCAAATCCAACAGCACATAAAAAGAATTATACACCATAACCAAGTGGGATTTATCTCTGGTATGCAAGCATGGTGGAACATAAGAAAATCAATTAATGTAATACATCACATTAACAGAAAACAGAAAAAAAATGGTCATATCATTGGATAAAGAAAAAGCATTTGTCAAGATCTAGCATCGTTTCTTTGTAAAAATCATTTAGAACACTAGGAATAAAAGGGCATTTCCATAACACGATAAAGCACATACATGAAAACCACACAGCTAACATTCTACTTAATAGGAAAAGATTGAAATCTTTCCCTCTAAGATCAGGAACAAGACCAGGATGCCCACTGTTACCACTGTTATTCAACATTGTACTGGAAGTTTCTGCCAGAGCAACTAGGAAAGAAAAAGAAATCAAAGGCATCAAATTGGAAAGGAAGATGAAAAACATTCTCTATTTGCAGATGACATGATCCTATAAATAGAAAATCCTGAAAAATCCATAACAAAACTCATGGAGCTGATTAATTCAGCAAAGCAGCAGGTACAAGATCAACACCCCAAATCAGTAATGTCTGTATGCAAAAATAATGAACTATTGAAAGGAATTCTTTTTTAAAAATCCCATTTACAATAGCAACTTAAACAATCAAATATCTACCAATAAATCTAATCAAAGATGTAAAAGACTAGTACATGAAAACTATAGAACACTGCTAAAAGAAATTAAAAACCTAAAAAAATGGAAGGGCACTCCATGTTTTTGGGTTGGGAGGCTAGCATTTTTGAGATGGCAATACTACAAAAAGTGATTTAATATTTTATGCAAACCCATTCAAAATTCCAGTAACCTTTGTTTTTTTAAACATGGGCAGGCACCAGGAACTGAACCCGGGGTCTCCAACATGGCAGGCGAGAACTCGGCCACTGCACCACCATTGCCTGCCCTCCAACAACCTTTTACAGTAATGGAAAAGCCAATCATCAAATTTAAATTAAAGGGAAAGGGGACACAAATACCCAATGCCATCTTGAAAAAGCAATGAAGGTGCAGGACTCCCATTTTCCAATCTCAAAGATTTTTACAAATCCAAGAAAACAAAAGAGCATAGTACTGGCATAAGGATGTACATATAAATCAATGGAAAAGAATTGAGAGTTCAGAATTCAACCCTCATGTTAATGGCCAAATGATTTTTGAATAGAAGATCCTATTCACAACGAGCCCACACTTTAACTGATATTACATTTTTCAAATATGTAAATAATACATATTTACAAATGAGTTCACACCTACAGGAAACTTGTTTAAGGTAAATATTAGGTCTTTTGTTGGAGTATGTTTTAGTTTGCTAATGCTGCCAGGATGCAACATACCAGAATTTGCTTGTCTTTTACAAGGTGATTTATGAAGTTACAAGTTTACAGTTCTAAGGCCATAAAAATGTCCAAACTAAGGCATCCAGATAAAGATAACTTGACTCAAGAAAGGCCAATGGTGTCCTAAAAACTTCTGTGGGAAATCATGTGGCTGGCATCTGCTCTTCTTTGGCTTCTGGTTTCAAACAGCTTCCCAGAAGCATTTTCTTTCTTCATCTCCAAATGTCTCTGTCTGTGTCAGCTCTGAACTTTTGCCAAAATGGTTCCCTCTAAAATGACTAAGTGGATTCAGACCCCTCTTAAAAGAGTGGAGACACATTTCCATGTAAACCACCTAATCACAAGATCCAACCCATATTTGGGTGTGTCACATCCCCATGGAAAAAAAATAAAAAAGGTTCCATCCAACAATGGGTCTGCCCCCACAAGATTGGAGTAAGATAAAGAACATGGCTTTCTGTGGTACATAACAGTTTCAAACCAGGACAGGGTACATATTCAATCTAACATAGGTGGTCTGAAAGGAATAGAAAATATTGAAAATGTTGTGGAAGGGAAATCATGGTGGCAGAATTGACTCATTAATCTTTGAATGATAAGTGTTCTATCATATTCTTGAGGAGTAATTGTGCTCACATTGGTTTGCACATCATAAACATGTGTCTATCATCTTGCATATGATACAAAGCTTGCATATGATACATGGCAGAATCCATGAAGTTTCCTCAAGTACCTTGGTTATCATAGAAAAGGAAGGAATTATTATATTAGTAACCTGAGTTGTAAAAACCTATTCTAGAAAACCTCAAAGATATATTGACATCATGTATCTCCAATAAAATGCCCTCCATCTTCAGTGCTCATAACAGTGCACCATCCACAAATGATTCCTAAAAGAATCCTAAAGGAAAAGGCTCATTCCTTCTAGTATTCTTGTCCACAATGCATAAATACAATCTAGTTATAAGAAAACATCAGTCAACCCCAAATAGGGAGACCTTCTCCAAAATATCTGACTCTTATGAATTGTGAAAGACATTGTTTCAGTTTCCTAGCTGCCAAAACAAACACTGCTAATGTATTGGCTCATCATTTTGAGGCTGGGAGAAGTTCAAAAACCAAGGCATCATCAAGGTGATACTTTCTCCCAGAAGACTATGGCTTCCTGAGCTGGCTGTCAGCAATCCTTGGTCCTGGGTTTTTCTTTCAGTTGATAATACACAGGGTGGCCTGTCCTAGTTCCTCTCTTTGTTCCTTTGTGATCAGCTTCTAGATGCTAGCTCTGGCATTTTTCTCTCTGTGGCCTTCTTCATAAGGCCTTCCAGTAATAGGATTAAGACCCATCCTGATTGAATTGGGCCATAACTTAACTGAAGTAACCTCATCAAAAGGTCCTACTTATGATGAGTTCACATCTACATGAATAGATTAAGTTTTAGAACATGTTTTTCTGGTTTACATAACTCCACCTGATCATGGTCATTAAACTCAAGATCGAGGAGCTGTAACAATTAGAGGAGACTAAAGATTCATGAAAAACAGTATATGATTTTGAATTGGATACTAGAGAAGAAAAAGAACACTAATTTTAAAAGTGAAATACAAATAAAATCAGTAATTTAGTTAATTTTTAAGTTTTGATAATTGTGATATGGTGATGAAGATGTTTCTAAAACATGGGAAATTGGGTACATGGTGTATGGATTCTTTCTGAACAATTTCTGCAATTCTATAAGTAAAATTATTTCAAAATGAAAAGTTAGAGGAAAAGAATATAAAATACCATTCCATTTCATTGATTTCATTCCCACATCCAGCTTTATTAGGAATCATTTGTGGATTGTGCACTGTTATCAGCACTAAAGATGGAGAAACAAAGTTCCTATATTTATAGACCTTGACTTCTAGATTGGGTAGAGCTAGGAAACATAGAAGAAAATTGAAAGCAAATTAAAAGAGTAAATTATATAATTTCTGGCAAATGATGAGTCTATAAATACATATTTATATATTTATATTTATTTATTGCACTAAGTAAAATTAAAGAGTTATTGGTAGGGAACTACTTCATCCTCTCCTAGGGAACCAAGGGAGGAGAAGGATCCAACACTCAGCTGTTAATTCCAGAGAGTCAGAAACTCAGGCAGAGGCATTGAAGTAGAAACAAACTCAGCTGAAAAGACCATTGTGATCTGTGTGCTGTAAAAGAGGGGGGAAAAGCTAAAAGATGGACACAAGATTGTAGTTGTAGGAAAGCCTGTGACAAGTTGTACTATGTAGGCTAAACTTTCCAAGATTTGAGTTACTTAATGTAGAAAATACAAATCCAGATTGCCCAGTTAAGTACGAATTTCAAATAAACAATTTTTTACTGTAAGTATTTCACATGCAATATTCATCAAATCTAATCTTGTAAGTGCAGACCTGTTGTGGGTGACACCTTTTGATTAGGTTGTTTCCATGGAGATATGACCACTACCACCATCACCATACAAAATGGGTTTTAATCAGCTTACTGGAGTCCTTTAAAGGGGACACATTTTGGAGAAAGCACTGATGCTTGGAGAGCTGATACAGAGAGCTAAGAGATGAAATCCAAAGTTTGCACCAGCAGAAGCCAGAAGGACCCACAGGAGCTGAGAGAGCCATTTGAAACCAACACAGGAGAGAAAGGCCAGCAGGTGTCACTATGTACCTTCCCATGCGACAGGGAAACCCCAGATATAGTCAGCCTCTCTTTAGTGAAGTTATCCTCTTCCATAATTTAGACGTTTACATAGCCTTAGAATTATAATTTGTAACCTAATAAATCCCCTTTGTAAAAGCCAATCCATTTCTGGTGTACTGCATTCCGGCTGCTTTAGCAAACTGATACAATACCTTCTGTTTGTAATGTTTCAGTTCAGCAGATTGTGAATTAAACATCACAGTAGAGTGTCTACTTTGCAAAAATGAATTTACCAGAAAACAAAAATGGAAGGAACTTACAAAAGCACTTATTAGATTAATAGACAAATGTATTATATCAATAGATATATGTGTTTGATAATTAGCATGAAAACATTAATTTACTTTATTGAGTCTATTTTATTTTTGATGCATATAAAATATTCATTCTATCCTAGAAATGGGTGATTTTAAATTCATGTGTCCTCATTCCAATGATCTCCACAGAAGGGCTTATTAAAATATAGAGGGGGCTCATTACCTTAAACTCTTATCACTGCTACATATACCAGTCCCCAATTCCAATCTCCACTTCAAATAACTGAGGTTATTTGAGGCAATCATAAAAATAGTATTTTCACTCAAATTAAGATAGGAATACCAGAAATCTGATGATGAATTGCACATGGATATGTGGGTAATGCTACCTTTGTACATGTACTTTCTTAAAGACACTAAGGTACCTTTTTAAACTGTAATATGAAATAGACCCACTCTTCTTGTGCTTCCCAATAGGAAGCTTATAACATTTATTTGAATGAAAAAATAACAATTCAAGAGTTATGAAAGAAGGCCCAGTGTACCTGGTTAAAAAGAGAATAATGGATGCATTAAAAGTGAACCAAACTCTGTCCAATACATTGATAAACAACACAAATATATATCTAATGCTAAACCTATTGGATAGTTACTTAGAATATTAACTACTAACCTGAATACACAGTGTAAATAAAATAGCTAGAAAATTGGATTCCATAGAATAACTTATGTTTTCTTGTCCACCAGCAGAAGTTGAACATAAAATAAGTCTTGGACTCACTGGTATAAGTAGGAAAGTAAAATGTGTTTTGTTCAGATCTGATTTTCTAGAAATTTTAATTAGTTGGATTATAATCAACATCACAGGGATGAAAGATTCTCTGAAAATAATTAGTTTGGATCAATGGAGAAGAAAAATTCATGGGTCAAGTGAAGAGTTATCCATTACAAAATGTTAAGAAAGAGTGCACAATTATTTAGGGCAGAGCAAACAGGAGTGAAACTAACAAAGTGTTCTTACTTGATACAAAGGATGGTTATAGAAAGTTAAAAAGTTTAGTTTGATGCAGAATTGTGTGTGTGTCTCCTCTCATTCAATTGGATAAGATGAATTCAAAAAGTCAAATAAGCAACTTCCTCAATACCTCCAAGACTGTACCTATGGTCAATAAAGAACACATTTATTTGATCAATCATTAAATTAGTCCTAAAATTAGCCATGGGCATGGCACATATGGTGGGTCCCACTCACACTAAGGGCATATAAAAGACCTTCTCCATGGGTAATTGTCCAAACTGAAGCCACCTACATACATTACTTCTCTTCTCAAGGACAACCTCAACAAATAACACTATGTGTGGCAGCTATTATGGAAAATACTACAGGAGTTGCAGCGATGGATGTTGTGGTTACAGATGCCTGGGCTTTGGCTATGGCTCCTGCTATGGCTGAGGCTTCTGCAGACTGGGCTGCGGCTGTGGCTGTGACTGTGGACATGGCTCTCAATCTCTCTGTGGCTGTGGCTCTGACCATAGTTACTGCTGTTGAGGACACAGTGGGAAACTCTACATATCTGTGACTTCGTAATTCACTAATTTTGAACTCCACATGTGTACTAAGCCCCACACTTGGGTGAACTTTGTACTACATTACAGATTTTTGACATGATTTTGCTGAAGACTTGCCATCCTTGGCTCTCTGGATCTAACAACCTAAACTCTTCCCTTCCTGGTGTTAACTCATGAAAAGTGGGAGAATATAACATTCAACCTGTGAAATTTTGCACAATGACAAGCCTGATTTTGTTTTCATTTAATATTCTGTATAAATCTTTTTGGTTCTATTTGTCTCTTTCTTTTTTATATTAAAGGAATAAATGTCCTTCTTTAAGTCAAATCTTCCCGAAATATTTCTCTCGCAGTTGCTACCAAATCCTTGATTTGTGACATTAAGAAAGTAATAATCTTTGTATTTCCTGGTTTTCTACACTGGTACAGTGGTGATATGAGTTATGTTGGGTTATTGTCAAGATTAAATTAAACATGGCCTAGAAATACATTGCAAGTGCTTTGATGGGAAAGCTTTCATCTGCTTGAAATCCATTAGAAGATACAAATGTTAACATTTCTGATCTTTGTTTTGGGTGTGTTTAAGCAAGAAGTGTCTCTTATTCTTGCCCAGATGGAGAGAGAGAGAGAAGTTTAACTCTACCCTGGCCTGCCTCCATTTAACTTTAGCTTGCTTTAAGCTCTAGTTTAAATGTTTTTCTAGAAGTGGCATTATTTTTAACATCCATTAGATATTTAAATTTAGAGTCATTTGATGGCATTCTTCATTCTTGTTCATCTTCAGAATTTTCTTTCCTGTGATTTATGTGGCTTCACAGTTATAGCTATAATCATTTGCTTTTCCATAAATTTTCTCTGACTACTGTGAATAACTTGGCAATTTTCATCTCTTGCTATGGATTTCTAGCCTTGATTTGGACACAATGCATTGAAGTGGTGTGCAATGCAATGGGTAGATTTCCTGACCAGTTTCAGGTCAGGAAAAATTAACTCCACAAGAACAAATTAAGCTCTTTGGAAGCTCAGACCCTAGAAGAGAACTTTTTTCTTTCATTGAAACTCTGTTTGTATGAGGACTTGTCTTTCTTATTTACTTATTTCTTGAAACTTAGACTTTTTAATATTAAACAGAAAATGGGTGGTCTATGCTTACCCTTCTCAAGACATGGTAGATTTCAAAATTATTTTACTTTCCTGAAAACCATAAAAACAGAATGCATATGATTGCTTAGATATAGACTCATAAGCCAACACTGTTGTTGAATATAATTTTTCCACATTTACAATTAAATAAAATTTCTTAACATTTTAGCAGTGCTAACATATTGAACTTGATATTAAATCCATTAATAGCACCAAACAATATCCAGTTTGAATCTACATTAGATTGCTCACTTCTTTATTTTATTATCATTATTTTTTTGCATGGGCAGGCACTGGGAATCGAATCTGGGTCTCCGGCATGACAGGTGAGAACTCTGTCTGCTGAGCCACCATGGCCCGCCCTGTTCACTTCCTTAAAATCTTCAAATTATGAATAACTCCAATAGATATTCAGAGCCATAAGACTTTTTTTACATTTTATTTTATTCTATTATTTTGTCTCTTTTTTTCCCCCAAAGGTGAAATCCTTGGACTTTTAGCGTTATATGTACTTGATCTGATACTACACACAAAAGACTTTCTGAATTCAACATTAGCAGCACTACCCAAGACAAAACTAAAATTTCTTAACAATACTTTTGTCATCAGAAATAGAAAATTTCTATTTCATTAGAGAATGAGAAATATGCCACTAAGAATGTACCATTAAGGTACTTTGCTCAACATTTATATGAATTACTTCTTTTAATTCAGAATAGTTATATATGGTTGTTTTATTTCTATTCATATTCAGTAATGGGACATTTATTGCATTTTTGAGTATGTTAAATATTTATATTTATATGATTCAAAAACCAAAACTCAATAAAAAATTATGCTCAGAAAAGTCTCACTCTCATATTTATTCCTTCTACCCCATTCCTAGCTGCCCTTGATATGTAATGGTTTTCATTTTTCTCTGGTATCTTATTACAAATACAGATACAAATGCATACCTCTGCATTCTTATTTTATTATTATTATTCTTTCTTACTTAGACGTTGCATCTTCTTATACTGTTTTGCACTATTCTGTTTTTACTATTGAACTCTTTGTCCCCATATCCTATGCTAATATTCAAACTTACAAATAAAAATCACGTAAATTTAGGCATCGACAAAAGGACTAATTTCAGATTTTATACTACAAAAGTAGTATTTATTTAAATCATAAACTAATTTCCCCAGAATTTAATTGTGAAAAGCTTCAAAGCCTCACTAAAACTGAGAAATCCGTATAGTGGATACTTATATACTCTTCACCTGGATCTCATAATTATTATTACTGTCCTTGGTTTGCTTCTCTCTCTCTCTCTCTCTTTCAATCTCTCTCTCTTACACACACACACATGCACATTTAAGCATTGTTACTGAACCAATTGAAAATATATTTCAGATATCATGGCACTACATGCTTCAATGAAGTATTCTCTAAGAAACCGCAATCTCCCATAGGAACATAGCCCCATTATCACGTGAAGAAATCTGATTTTGATTCAAGAGCTTTGGGTAATATATACAGAATCCAATCAATAATAATGATCATACTTTGCATTTTATTATGTGCTATGATCTGGAGCAATCCCTAGACTTTTATTATTTCATGATATTAATATATTCTTATCACCCAGGACAATTATTTTCTATAATATGCCACAATATGGATTCTTTCTGATTATATCAATTATAAGAATCATGTATTTCATAAGCCAACATTTTTAAAGCAAAGATTAAGGTCATTAAGTGTGTCAAAAATTAGGAATTTCAGAATTCAGTCAAGTATTTGGATATAACCTAATTGGTATTGTGTTCTACATTAAAGTACATGAACCAAATTAAAGTAAACATGAAGTATGGAATGTATCATAGAGAATGCCATGCAATGGGTGGATTATTTAAGGACATCATATTGTTTTAATCTCTATGAATTGGTTACCCTAAAATATGTAAGTTTATTTAACAACTGGGCATTCATCTTTCATATATATCTTTGGGAATTATTTATTGCAAATAAAATCAAAGAGTTAAACACTACTAAATCCAAAGAGGTCCCTCTTTAGGAAAATAATTTACCCTCCATTGACTAGGAGTGGTGATGGTAGACTATTCTCAGATGTCAATTGCTGTTTTAGATTCCTAGACTGCTTAAAGCAAATATCATGATTCTTGCAGGAGAGACATGTTAGTGCCTGCTAGGTATTCTCCTGTATTCATTTTCAGTCATTTTGGTAGCTGCCTACTGCAAATCCTTGAGATTCATAGAGAGGAGTGGTGTCTCCGTTTAAGTGCCTAGGATATAATGTCTATGGAAGCAGCCCTCAATTGATAGAAGAACATAGAAATAATAGAGATAGATGAACATATATTTCTAAACATATTCTTCCAAAGAAGCTTATGTTCAATGAAAAATAAAATGACATTTTGTCTAAAGAAAAATTAAGAACAAACATGTATAAAAAAATGGTAATACAAAATTTATCCTTTTCCACTATGCCCTACTGACGTCTAGGAGGAATTTTACTGGGAATATAAATTGAGAGAGGTTTTTCTACTTAATCATTGAATTCAACTCTAAGTTTCATTGCAGTGGATTAAAAAGGAAAAAAGAAAGATTGGGCATCAGTAAGTAGTAATATGTATCTCACAATCTATTTTATCAAGAACTTTTTTGTTGGTGAAAATCCACTAGGTTCCATGTAAGATTAATTAAGTAGGAGAAGATCTTTCCCAGTGGCAGCCATCCGGAAAATGAAAGTCAGTGTTCCACAAAAGGACAGGGAGTGCAAGGGACAGCTTATAAGGGTTAGGACAAAGACATTCCATAGGGCATGAGAAAGGAATTTTAGCAGAGTCTTATGACACAGGGGGTTAGTAGTTTCTTATCAACAGTGATCAAGGGAAGGAAATTTTAATGCTTTGTTTACAATACCATCTCTACATTCTCCTCACCTCCAAGAATGTCTGATCACCTTTAACTTCTGTCCCAGTCATTGTAGGTGGCTGTGTGCAGTGGCTTATTCTCAATATGGATGGGGGTCCCAGGCCCTGGTGCTCCACACTAAAATATAAAATATTCAAAATAAAAGTAATTTCTTGGGATGAGTTTGATAGTGGAATTGAGATGTCAGAGGAAGGAGTCAAAGATCTTATTAAAAATTAGTAGGAGGCATTAAATACAAAAATTAGGGAGCTCAAATTAAAAAAAGGAAAGAGTCTCAGGAATATGTGGGACACTATCAAAACTCTAATTTTCATAGCATTGAAAGCTCAAATGGAAATGAAAAAGAGATTGGTGTAGCAATCATATTTGAAGAAATAATGCTTGAAAATTTCCTAATTTTATTGTCATAAATTTATAGAGTCAAGAATTTGTAAACTTCAATCAGAATAACTCAAAGAAAATTTTTCCACATGCATCATAATCAAAGTTCTGATAACCAAAGATAAAGAAAAATGCCTGACAGCAGCTAGAGACAAATGACACATTACTTATAGAGAATAATGATTTATAAATATCTCATCAGAGCCCAAAAGATAGTGGAAAAATATCTGAAGTGTTGATAGAAAAGAAACAATAATATCCTTCAGGAACAAAGGTGAAATAAAAGACATTCTTAGATGAAGGAAAACGAAAGAGAATTTTCATCCAGAAGACCTTTTCTGAAAGAAATGCTATAGGAAATCACTCAGGCTAAAGGCAAATGATACCAAATGATACCATTATATGAGGAGATTTGAAAGTATTTTGCAATATTTATGACAAATGCAACAAATAGAGAAATGGTAAACAAAAATATGTTTGTAGGGCTCATACTTTTTAATTGGAGTTAACTCTGACTGAAATTTTAGTTATGTATATTGTAAGTCATAGAATAACCAGTAAAAATTAAAAGACATATAGATAAAAAATAGATAAATTAAAATGAAATACTAAAAATATTCCAATTATGCAAAATAAGGTGAGAACGTGGAATTAGAGAAACAGAAAATGGGGATGGGTGGACAAACAAATAATAAAGCGGAAGACCTAATTCCAACCATATCCATGATTAATCCATGATTATGCTGGTTTTAAAGGATGTATGTCCCCTAGAAATGCCATGTTTTAATCAAAATCCCATTTCATAAAGGTAGAATAATCCCTATTCAATACTGTATGTTTAAAACTGTAATCGATCATCTCCCTAGAGATGTGATTTAATCAAGAGTGGTTGTTAAACTGGATTAGGTCACGACATGTCTCCACCCATTTGGGTGGGTCTGGATTAGTTTCTGGAGTCCTATGAAAGAGGAAACATTTTGGAGAACAAAGGAGATTCAGAAAGAGCAGAGAATGCTGCAGCACACCACTAAGCAGAGATTCCACGGGCCAGTGACCTTTGGAGATGAAGAAGGAAAATGCCTCCTGGGGAGCTTCATGAAACCAGAAGCCAGGAGAGAAAGCTAGCAGGTGATGCCATGCTCACCACATGCCCTTCCAGCCAAGAGAGAAACTGTGACTGTATTCATCATGTGCCTTCTCACTTGAGAGAGAAACCCTGAACTTCATCAGCCTTCTTGAACCAAGGTATCTTTCCCTGGATGCCTTTGATTGTACATATCTATAAACTTGCTTTAATTGGGACATTTTCTCAGTCTTAGAACTGTAAACTAGTAACTTATTAAATTCCCCTTTTTAAAAGCCATTCTGTTTCTGGTATATTGCATTCTGGCAGCTAGCAAACTAGAACAATTACATGGCATATAAATAGTTTAAATACACCAATTAAAAGACTTTGTCAGATTGACTAAAATCATGCCTACTGTATCAGTCAATTAATAAATTCCCCTTTATTTTATCCGGGGAATAAAGCCCACAAAACTCAGGAAGGAGTTGATGCTTGAGGCATCAATACTGCTTGAGGCAGAATTTCTTCTTTCCTAGGAAATCTATTTTTGCTCTTAAGGTCTTTAAACGATTGATGAGACCCAGACACATTTGTGGAGGGTAATATCCTTTATATGGAGTTAACTGATAGTTGATGTTAACCACATCTACAAAAATGCTTTCACAGTAATACCTAGTTTACAATTTGATTAGTGGGTGTTATATCCTACCCATAAAGTTAAACATTATATTTATCTACATATTGCTTACAATAAAGTTATTTCAAATATAATGATATATCTTAAAAGTCTTTATTGTATTACTCTATCCATATACTGGATAAAGGGAATGTCAGTCATATTTTTACAATAACATGGTGTTTTGGTTTGCTAAAGTTGCCAGAAGGCAATATACCATATACAGATTGGTACTTATAAAGGGGATTTATTAAGTTACAAGTTACAATTCTAAGATGTGAAAATGTCCAAATTAAGACACCAAGAAGAGGCTACCTTCTCAGAAGCAAAGAAGCCAGCATCTGAGACACCGTTGTCAAGTGGGAAAGCACATGTCTGACTTCTGAGGTCCTTGCTCTCCGTTCATTGCCTTCAACTTCTGATTCCAGTGGCTTTCTCTACAAGCATCTCTGGGCCCTCAATTAGCTTCTTTGTGGGCAAACTCTGGATTTTATCTCTTAACATCCCTTGGCTCTTTCCAGATTCTGGGTATTTCTGTGAGTCCTTGCTTAGCACCTAGGGTATTTCTGTCTGCATCCTCAATTGTTTGTGTCTGCTTTCTGTGTCAGTTCTTTTAGGTACTCCAGTAAGCAAATAAAGACCCAATTTGAAGGTGAGGCACAATCTCCATAAAAATAATCTAATCAAAACAACACACCTGGGTGGCTGCCGTGGCTCAGCAGGCAGAACTCCGACCTACCGTGCTGGAGGTCTGGAGTTTGATTCCTGGTGCCTCCTGCCCATATGCAAATAAAGAAAAAAAAATTAAAAAAAAAACACACACCTAAGTGGCAGGTCTGCCCCCACAAGATTGGATTAGGATTAAAAGAATATGGCTTTTCTGGGGTGCATAGCAATTTGAAATCAGCACATTCCACCCTCTGAACTCCCAAAAGACACATTCTTTCCCTATATAAAATACATTAATTCCACCACAATATCACAAAACCCTTAAACAATTTCAATAACAATATAAATATAATTTCAACTCAAAAATAGTACAAAATCTTATCAAAGTCAGTTACAGGCATGGTCTGTCCTAAGGCAAAATTCCCCTCTGAACAAGTTACCTGCTGCTGATATACAGTGGAGTGACAATCATAGGATAAATGCTCCCATTTATAAAGAGTGATATCAGAAGGAAACTGAGAGTCAAATGTCCTGAACAGTTTCTAAAACCTGCAAGGTAAGCACTATTAGATTTCAAGGTCTTGAGATTATTTATCTTTACAGCTAGAAAGAGCAGCAGTCCCACCCTTTCCAAGAGCTTGCACAATGTCCCTGTTTTCTCCAAACACTGACGTGAACATTCCATCATCACCAAGCACTGGGGAGAACTCCTCAAGCATATGGGTGGCACCCTGACTCTTTGCTGTCTCTGGGACATATGCTCAACCCCTTCAGAACAGTGGGCTGTCTGACAGTGTCTCTCTAATCCCTCAGAGATGTGCTCCAACCTGAGGAGGCAAAACTCTACCTAAGCATCAAAGAGGCAGGCCTACCCCTACCTTAGGGGTAAACTCTCCACATGCATATATGGATCTGCTCCCCTGCCTTGAGATTTTCTGGCTTCATATCTTAGCTTTCATTGTTCTACCATTGAAGTCATTTTTCCTTCAATCTGTACCTATTCTGTCCCTTTTAGTACAGAGTGGCAGTGGTTCTATTATACAAATCTCACAAAAAATTGTTGGTTTTCTTTGCAGTGCACAGAAATCACAATCATTTGACAAAACAGTTATGCACAAATCCTTTCTGGATAACTTCATCTCCAATTCCAGCTTGTTCTGTAATGGCTGACTGATTCTATGTTTGGTTAAATCCTCACATGAGGTAATATTCTCTGGAGTCTCATTTCCAAAGGCTCAGAATTTTTCAAGCTATCAGTTTCTGGTTTCTTTGTACTAAGATTTCAGTTCTTAGCTTTCCTGTTGAATTTTACTAAAAGCTGTAAGGAGAAACAAGCCTGCATTTTCCACATTTAGTTTGAAGATCTATTCTACTAAGTATACAAGCTCATCACTTTCAATTTCTACCTTCCATCCAATACTGGGACTCAATTTTGCCAAATTCTCTGCCACTTTAAAACAAGGGTCACCTTCCTTCCTGTTTGCAACAACATATTCATCATTTCTATCTAACACTTCATCAGAAGCACTTTTAGTGTGAATATGTCTACCAACAGTCTCTTCAAAGCAATCTAGGGCTTTCCTTTTATGCTTCTTAAATTCATCCTGAATCTTACTCATATCCATTTCTAAAGGCATTCTAGCATTTCTGGTATTTACCTATTACAGCACCCCATTTCCCTGGTACAAAAATCTGTTTTTGAATAGCTAAAGCTGCCAAAACGCAATAAAACAGAAATGGATTATCTTTCATTAAGAAGATTTGTTAAGTTACAAGTTACAAGTCTCAGGCCATGAAAATATCCCAAATAAGTCACCAACAAGAGGATAATTCTTGGAGGAAAGGCAGCCAGCATCAGGAACAACTCTGTCAATTGGAAAGGCACATAGCTGACTTCTGAAGTCCTTGCTCTTGGTTCATTGCTTTCAATTCTCATTCCAGTGGGCATCTGTGGGCCCTCACTTAGTTTCTTTGGAGCAAACTCTGAATTTCACCTCTTAGTTTCCCTTGGTTCTCCCCAGGTCCTGGCTATTGATGTGAGTCCTTGCTTAGCATCTGGAATATTTCTGTCTGCATCTCCAAATATCTGTGTCTTTTCTCTGTATTGGCTTTTTAAGGATTACAGTAAACTAATTAAGACCTAGCTTGCATGGGTAGGGTCTCATCTCCATGGAAATAATCTAATAAAAATGTCCCAGCCAAAGGATAGGTCTGATGCCACAGGATTAGATTAAGATTAGAAGAACATGGCTTTTCTGGGGTACATAATAGTTTCAAATCAGCACACATGGTCACATGATAAAAGTTATATAATTATACAATCATTATCAAAGATCAAGGCTACTGGATAACAATTCAAGAACTTCAGGTATTTTCTTCTGGCTATTCTGGAGTACTAGACTTTAAAAATAACTACCTATATAATGAGTCAGTAGTCTCAGACATTTGTTAAATCCTAATTTCTCAGTAACACCTCCTCTCTCTCATTTGCTCATTTTCTCAATCTTCAGTGATATCTGGGCAATGCCCATTTTAACTTTTTTATGCTGGAAAGGGGCATTACCTTTATAGGGTAGAAGAAAAAACTGGTTGATGCTCTCAAGAGACTGTCACCTTTGGGTTTCAGGACTTATGTGGCATTGGAACAATCTGGAAGTCTAAAGTTTCTGAAAAAAAAAAAAAGAGAAACTTTTATGGAGTCTTAGATAAAGTCCATGGAATTCTTTAGGGTTTTCAGAAATACCATTGGTTGGAGCTTGGTTTATGGTGGCAATTTTGCAATATGTGGATGAAACTTGTATAAGAATAGTAACCTCCAGAATAAACTGTCAGCTTTACTTGAAATCTTTTAGCCACTGAAGCTTTATTTTGTTTCATTATTTCCCCCCCCACACACACCTTTGGACAAGAAGGAATTTTCAATCTCATGCTGCCAAGGCCAGGATCATCTCTGTGAGTCATGCCCCATGCTGTCAGGAGATTTACAACCCTGGGTGTCATGTCCCATGCATTAGGGAGAGTAGTGAGTTTATTTCCAGAGTTGGTTTAAAAGAGGTTTTCTGGGTGTGGCTCTTAGGAATAATTATATGTAGGCTTAGCTTCAACATTGCATAAATAAATTTTATAAAGGCAAGCCTGAAGATCAAGGCTTATTAAAATTGTGATTCACTAATGCTTAAAAAATATAAGGAATTCCCCAAGGTGGGGAAGTTTAATTCTGCAGTTTTCCCCAGTCTTCGCAAATGATTATTTATTTTTATTTTTATTTTTGGCAAATAATTTTTATCTTCTTCCCAAGGTACTCTGGAATACATTAGGGTATTACATTAACCTGTGCAGAAAAATGTGATCTCATTCCCTATTCTATGTCCAATGTAATTAGGTTGTTTAAACAAACTGATCAAACAAGTTAAATTAAATAGTGTGCTATGGAAAATTTAAATTTTGTACCAAGTAAACATCTCTTGCTTTGGTCTCATATAGAATTTGAGGTTTTGAAATACAGGTAATATCATCTCTTACCTTGTAGTTCAATTTAGTTCATTCCTAACCAAATCTGTTTCATTCATAACTGTAATTGAAGTTTGATCTCTTTTTCAGCTTGTTGAACAGTCACTCTATGGAATAATGCTGAATTTAAGAGCTGCAGAAATCTAACTCTGAGTCTCAGGTGTCACACAGATAGCCAAAGTTCCAGGAAGAACTACCAGATTATACACAGAGCCAGCATCTCAATATTTAGCAATAACTGTTAAATTTCAGTAATAAATATGACTGCTGTGAGAATTTATCATTTGAAAACCTTCACAATGAGCCTTATTGAACAATTTATATTCCTTAATCACTGATTTTCCAGTATCTACTTTCTATCCCCTGTTAAACTATGCTCTAGAATTTAATTCTCAGAGCTTGTTCATTATATTTTGTTTATGTTACTGAGACCACACGTTTATCATTTTGTTTCTGGCTTGTTTCACTCAAAATCATGCCCTCAAGTTTCATTCATCTAGTTGTAATGCCTCACTTCATTCATTCCTGCAGCTACTCAATATTCCATTATATGTATTCATCACCATTTGCCCATATTAGTCATTGTGCCCATATGCCACCTCCATCCATTGCAAATCATGAATAATGCCACAATAAACACCAGTGTACAAGTGTCTACTTGTGTCTCTGCTTTCAGTACTTTCATGTATATGCCTAATAACAAGCTTGCAGGAGCATATATAAACCCTATACTCAGCCTCCTGTGGAACCACAACACTGCCTTCCAGAAGGGCTGCACCATTCTACCTCCCTACCAACAAATAATAGGTACATCTCTCATGCCAATCTTCTCCAGCATTTGTTTCCTTCTGTTTATTTTTCAAGCAGTTTTATTCCCACACCATATAATTCATCCTAAATGTACAATAAATGGCTTCTGGTAATTATCTATTCTGCAAAAGAAAGAAGAAGAGGGGAAAAAGGAAACTAAATAAGAATCCCATACTCCTCACTTATATCCCCAGTATTGATATTTAGCTTTGTTATTTTGCCTTTGATAAATTAGTGAGAAAATTTTGCAATGCTAATGTTAACTTATGGATCTTAGTTTGCATTAATTGTATTTTTTCCATATACCATCCTATTTTCAACACTTTGCAATGATGACATTCATTTGTTGTTTCTCATGTAAAAACTTTTGTATATTTGTACTATTAATAACCATTATTGTCTAGTGTAGTTTTCACTAAATTATACAAATCCAGTTTTTATCCTCTAACTTTACTTCTGGTGTCACACATGAACCTAGCCTTCCACTTTCAAACATACACTCAGCTTTGTTCATTAAACTTACAATTTTGTGCTACCATCATACAATTTTTTTCTATCTGATTCTGAATCTTTACAACCAATCCTGTTGAACATTGTGTATTCCTTCAGTATCAAATGCCCAATTTCCATGATTTTTCTATCCACTGATAGCCAGTGTTCTCAAATTTAGCTCTCAGGGTTCCATCATAATAGTTAGTTCATATTAGTGAGACCATACAGTATTTGTCCTTTTATTTCAAGTTTACTTTTTTAAACATTTTGTCTTCAAACTTCATCCACATTGATGCATTTGTGTCATGACTTTATTCCCTCTTACACTTGTATGATATGCCATCATATTTGTATACCACAGATTATACACTCATTTATTGATGCATCTTTGGACTATTTCCATCTCTTGACAATCATGAATAATACCTCTGTAAACACCAGCTTGCAAATGTCCATCTGTGTCCCTACTTTCAGTTCTTCCAAGTATACACCTAGTAATGGGATTGCTAGATCATATGGCAGTTCTATACTTAGCTTCCTGAGGAGCCACCAAATGGTTTTCCAGAGCAGTTGCAACATTCTACATTACCACAGTGAATAATTGTACCTATTTCTTCACAGTCTCATTAGCACTTATAGTTGTCTGTCTTTGTTTTTGGTTTTGGTTTTAATAATGGACATTCTAGTAGGTGTGAGATAATATTTCATTGTGGTTTTGATTTACATTTCCCTAACTGCTAATGAACTTACGCATCTTTTCTCTATGTTTTTGAACCATATGTATTTTCACTTTTGATAAGTGTCTATCCATGTTTTTGCCCATTTTTTAAATTGGGTTGTCTTTTTGTTGTTGAGTTGTAGGATCTCTTTATATATATGGATATTAAACTCTTATCTGATGTGTGGTTTTCCAATATTGTCTCTTATATCATTGGCTGCTTTTTACTTTCCTGACAAAGTCCTTTGGCATGCAAAATTATTCAATTTTGAAAGATCCCATTTATCTATTTCTCCTTTCTTGGCTCACATAAGGTCTAAGAAACCACATCCTACCGCAAGGTCTTTAAGATATTTCACTATGCTTTCTTCTAAAAGTTTTATAGTCTTAGCTCTAATGTTTACATCTTTGAATAATTTTCAGTTAATTTTTTATAAGGTGTGAGCTGGGGTTCTTTTCCTTCTTTTGGATATGGATATCCAGTTCTCCATGCATCATTTGTTGAAGAGGCTGTTCTTTCTTTGTTGCATTGACTTTGGCCACCTTATTCAAATCAAATGTCCATCAATGAGAGCATCTATTTGAGCACTCCATTAAATTCCATTAGTCACTCTATCTATCTTTATGCTGGTATCATGCTCTGTTGGCATTGTAACTTTGTAGTATGCTTCAAAGTCAGGTAGTGCAAGACCTCCCACTTCATTTTTTTTTACATGGGCAGGCACTGGGAAATGAACCCGGGTCTCTGTCACGGCAGGCAAGAACTCTGCCTTCTGAGCCACCATGGTCTGCCCTCTCACTTCATTTTCTCCCTCAATATATTTTTAGCTCTATGTGAGACTCTGCCCTGCTGAATAAATAAGGTTATTGGTTTTTCTATTTCTGAAAAGTTGTTGAAGTTTAACCTGGTATTGCATTGAATCTATAAATCAATTTGGATGAATTGATATCTTAACTATATTTAGTCTTCCAATCCGTGAACACAATATTTCTTCAATTTATTTAAGTCTTCAATGATTTATTTTAGCAATATTTTGTTGTTTTCTGTGTATAGGTATTTCATTTGGTTTGGTTAAATTTATTTCTAAATATTTTATTTTTTTGGTTGTTATTGTAAATGGACTATTTTTCTTGATTTCCTCCTCAGATTACTCATTACTACTTTATAGAAACACTGTTGATTTTTGTTTATTGATCTTCTAATCTGTCACTTTGCTGTAATTATTTATTAACTCTAGTAGCTTTGCTGTAGATTTTCAGGAATTTTCTACATATAGGATTATGTCATCTGCAAACAGTGAAAGTTTCATTTATTCCTTTCCAATCTGGATGCCTTTCATTTCTTTTTCTTGCTTCTAGCACAATGGGGAATAACAATGGTGACAGTGGGCATCTTTCTCTTTTATCTAATCTAAGAGGGAAACCGTTCATTCTTTCCCCATTGACTATGATGTTAGTTGTGGGTTTCTCATATATTCCCTATATCATGCTGAAGAACTTTCCTTCTAATCCTATCCTTTGAAGTGTTTTCATCAAGAATAGATGCTGAATTTTGTCAAATGCCTTTTCTGCATCAATTGAGATTATTCTGTTTTTCTCCTTTTGATGTGGTGTATTACATTAACTGATTTTCTTGCATTGGATCACCTTTGTGTACTTTGAATAAAAGCTACTTGGTCATGGTGTATAATTCTATTAATGCGCTGCTGATTTGATTTTCAAGTATGTTTTTGAGGATTTTTGCATCTATATTCATTAGAGATTGGTCTGTAATTTTCATTTCTTATAGTATCTCTGTGTAGCTTTGGCATTAGAGTTATGTTGGCTTCATTGAATGAGTTAGGTAGCTTTCCCTCCTCTTCAATTATTTTAAATTGTTTGAGCAGGATTGGAACTAATTCTTTCTTGAATGCTGGGGAATTCACATGTGAAGCCATCTGGTCCTGAACTTCTCTTTTTTGGGAAGTTTTTGATGACTCATTTAATCTGTTGTGATAGGTTTGTTGAGTTCTATTTCTTCTCAAATCAATGTTGGCTGATCATCTTTTAATAGGAAATTGTCTATTTCTTCTAAGTTGTAGGTTTGTTAGCATATAGCTAATTGTTCATAGTATTCTCTCATTATCTCCTTTATTTCTTTGGGGTCAGTAGTTATGTCTCCACTCTCATTTATGACTTTTTTGGTTTGTATCCTCTCTCTTTTTTACTTTGTCAACCTAACTAAGGGTCCAACAATTTTATTGATTTTCTCAGAGAACCAACTTCTGATTTTGTTGAATCTTTCCTTTGTTTTCATATTCTGAATTTCATTTATTTCTTCTGTAATCTTGGCTATTTCTTTCCTTTGCTTTGTGAAACTTGCTTTCCTTTCTCTAGTTTCTCCTGATGAGCAGTTAATGCCTCAATCTTTGCTCTTTCTTTTTTTTAATATAGGTATTTTAGACAATAAATTTCCCTCTCAGCACTGCTTTGCTGCATTCCAGAAGTTTTAGTATGCTGTGTTCTTATTTTCATTTGCTTCAAGAAATTTATTGATTTCTCTTGTAATTCCTTCCTCTAAGCCACTGTTTAAGAATGTGTTGTTTAGCCTCCATATGTTTGTGAATTTTCCAGTCTTACACCTTTTATTGATTTCCAACTTCCTTTCCTTATGATTTTAAAATTTCAAACTTTTAAAATTTATTGGCACCTTTTGTTACCCAACATATGGGCTCTCCTGGAGAATGATCCAGGAGCATTGGAGAAAAATATGTATCTTATTGTTGTGAGGTGCAATGTTCAGTAAATGTTTGTTAAGTCTAGTTCATTTATCATATTATTCAATATCTCTGTTTCCTTAATGATCCTCTGTCTATACGTTCTGTCCCTTGATAGGAGTGGTGTATTGCTGTACTGAACAATTATTGTAGAGGAGTCTATTTCTCCCTTTCATGTTTCCAGTGTTGGCCTCATGTATTTTGGTGTACTCTGGCTTTGGTGCATAAATATTTGTGATTGTTATGTCTTTCTGATGAGTTGTCACTTTTATTAACACATAGTGCCCTTTTTGTTTATTTTAATTGTTTTACATTTGGAGTCGAATTTGATATTAGTATGGCTATGCCCATTGTTTTCTGGTTGTTGTTTGCATGAAATAACTTTTTCCAAGCTTTCGCATTCAACTTATTTTTGCTGCTGAGTCTAAAATGAGTCTTTTGTATGCAGCATTTCGATAGATCCTGCTTTTTTTTAAAAATCCATTCTGCCAATCTATATATTTTCATTGTGGAATCTAATCCATTAATATTTAGTGTCATTACTGTAAAGGCAGTATTTTCTTCAAACATTTTGTCTTTTGGATTTTATATATCATAACTTATTTTTGATCCTCTTTTTACCCTCTTTGCTACCCTTATGGATAATCCTCATTCTACACTCTTCCCAATTTTCTCTTTCCTATCTTTTCCTATCTGCTTATAGCACTCCCTTTAGTATTTCTTGTACAACAGGTCTCCTGTTCATAAACTTTCTCAGTGCCTGGTTTTCTGCAAATAATTCAAACCCTCCCTCATTTTTGAAAGAGTATTTTGCTGGGAATAAAATTATTGTTTGGCAGTTTTTCTCTTTCAGCATCTTACAGATATTATCAGCTATCATACTGCTGGCTTTTCATATCTATGGTTTCTGCTGAGAAATTCACACCTAGTCTTATTGGACCTCCCTTTTATGGGACAGATTGCTTTTCTCTTGCTGCTTTCAGAATTTTCCCATTGTCTGACATTTGACAATCTAATTAGTAAGTGTCTTGGAATCAGGCTATTTGGATCTATTCTTTTTAGGGTACACTATGCTTCTTGGTTCTGTAATTTTATATCTTTCATAAAAATTGGGAATTTTTTAGTGATTATTTCTTTCACTATTATTCCCACCCCCTTTCCTTTTTTTTCTCCTTCTGGGAAACCCATAAACATGTATATTCATTCACTTCATGTTGTAATTCAATTCTATGAGACACTGCTTATATTTTTCCATTTTTCCCTGCCTGTTCTTTTTGTGTGTAGAATTCCAGATGTCCTGTCCTCCAGTTCACTATTTCTTTCTTCTACTTCTTCAAATCTGCTGTTTCATATTTTCCTTGTGTTTTTCATCTCTAGTGTACCTTTCATTCCCATAAGTCCTGCATTTGTCTTTGCATGCTTTCAAGTTCTCCTACATGGTAACCCAGTGTCTTCTTTATATCCTTCATCTCTTTTGTCACATTTTTGTTCAACTCTTTGAATTGATTTAGAGATTTGCTTGAACATACTTGATTAGCTGTTTTTTTTGTTTGTTTGTTTGTTTTTTTTAATATGGGCAGGCACCGGGAATCGAACCTGGGTCCTCTGGCATGGCAGGCAAGCATTCTTGCCTGCTGAGCCACTGTGGCCCACCCTTGATTTGTTGTTTGAACTCCTGAGTCTCATTTGATTTGTTACTTTGTTTCATGACAGGGCCATATCTTCATGCTTCTTCGTATGACTCAAGGTTTTTTGATGGTGTCTAGGCATCTCATTTTCTTGATTAGTTTATTCTGGAATTCATTTTCTCTCTTCTGCCTATGATTTTCTTTTTGGTTGGCTTTGTCCTATATCTGTTATTTGACATTCACTTTGACTTATTCTAGAACTCTATCATAGTTTCTGTTTAACTGATCAGAATTTATTAGCTCTTGTCTTCTTCTTACCCTGTCTAGATGGAGGTTTCTGAGAGTGCCCTTTCTTGTGATGTATGCAGTTGTTTTACCCCCAAGAGAAAGCTCTCTCTTCCCACCTCCTCCTCATGGTTAATCTGTTATCATTCAGTTTTGTTTGTTCTATTTTTTTTTTCTGCCTCTATGTTTTTAACACTCCTTTCATTATCTCTAGCACCTTTTACCTGGAGGTCTGGGTTTGACAGAAGTGTCTCCCCAGATACGATCAACCCCTATCATCTTTTCCTAGACAAGACAAATGCAGAACACATGAAGTGAGGGTAATTAGTGTCACAGTTCTCTGTGAATGAGACACAACAGGGTGCCAGTCTTTCCTGTGAAGACTCTTAATTCTGTGATTTTCTTGTTCTGCCCAGCAGATGGCATTTTTCATCTTATTGTTCTCCACTGGTGTATAGTGGTACTGTGCCTTAATTCTCAGCAGACCCTGTCCCTGTCAGTGGCATCATTATGAAAGGGGTTGAGGCTGAGAGTTGGCTTTAACTGTTTCTGTTTTCCAGCTCTTGTGGTCTGAATTCTCTGTCACCACCTTTGCTGGACCTTGCCCTCCACTTTTTCTTTTTTAATTTGGGAGGTAGTTTTGGTTCAGCCCCCTGTTCCCTGCAGGCTGGAAAAGTACAGCCCCCTCAAAAGCCTCCTTTTACACTCTGTCAGGAGGCATTGAGATAAGCTGAGTTCTACTTATTGTAGTTTGAAACTATTGCATGTTTGAGACAGGGTTGTCTCTGCTTTATGTAGTTTGAAATTGCTGCTAATATCCCAGCTGCAGGGGTCTAAATTCTCTGAATAAGAGCTGTCACCTATACTGGGCCTTCCCCATCCTTTTCTTGGTAAAGATATGCCCTTTTTGGAATTATCACCTCCATCTGATTAACTACTTTGTCTCTCAGGTATTCTTTAATTCTTCCTTTGCCTGGGGAAGTGCTGAAAACTGAAAATGCCAGCTGTTTTCTTTAATGGGCTGATAAAAAGTGAAAAAATAAGAAGGAGGAGGATGCTTTTCAGAGCCAGTCCACAGGTGCCCAGGTTCACCAGTCATGAATCAGAGTTGCTAACTGGCTCTATGTGCCCCTTTTGTTGGGGCACAGCCCTTTTACTGTATTCTGAGCTCAGTCAACTCCAAGACCCTCTGTTGTTTTATCATTTCAGCCCTCTCACTGCTGAAGAATAACCTCCCAGTTTCTTTCAGCTTTACCTTTACTTGGAGCTTGTATTCAGCAGTCCGAATTTGTTAATCAAACCTGCAATTGCAGCTTGGTTGAGCTCCTTTTCCCTTGCTCCAAGTAGAGAGGGTTTCTGTTTCCCACTCAGGATAGACTCCAAGTCAGCCTTCCATGCAAGTGGGGGAGGGGCAATAGCCTCAAGATTGTGGAAGAATTTACTTACAGTTCTGTGCTGTGATCTTGGCCCTCTTACCCCTTCCAAGCTGGTATATTATATGCATCGTGGAAATCCTCCAAACAGTTGTTTCAAACAGTTCCTGGCTATTTACTAGCTGCACTAGAGGATTAACTAAATCTCACACCTCTCTGTGCCACCATTTCCCTCCAACCCCCCTTTTGTTCTTAACCAATGAGTTCTGCTTGTCCCTTGTATCAAAGCAATTTTTATTCTTTAGGATTTCATTTGCTTCTCCAGATATTAAAGAATACAGCATAGAAAATCACAGGGCTCATTCATTCCTGTAACACAATTAACAGAATTTCTTGAACAGCTCACCTGAGCCAATTGCATCTCTGCTTTCTCACTTACACCAATTACTATTTTATTTTTATAATGATAAGTCTTCCTCAAGTCACTAAATATAAATTTTTCTATGAATTTCAACTTCTGTTCAGGATTTTCCACCAAAAATCATGATAATAATGGATTCCATTTTAATGAGGCTTCCATCAATTGCCATTCTCAATAATGAATTTTTAAACTTTCCAGAAATTTAAGAATTTTTACAAGTTATGTGCTTACAGGTATGTTTATACATAAAATGTCAGTACTTTTAAAACTCTTTTTTGGTACCAAGTAATTCTTTACTAGTCAACAGGGAGAGTTGTTCACATTTTGGAATATACAGCAATCCAAAATTGCTTAACATTCTGAGTACCCAATTTTTTTCCCTTTAGATATTTAATTTTACTGATATATTATACAAGTGTAACCTCCCTTGTAAAGACTTGCAATGTTCAATAGGTAATGCATTTTAAAATTTTATTTAACATATTTTCATTTTAATTTCTTTCTAAAAATTGATGGCAATGTAAAACAGTATTTCAAAAGAGGAGTTTTATGTACCATAAGACTTCTCAAGTGTATTTATCCATATTTGTTTTAATCCTTACAATGAACATATATAATACTAAGATATAGTTAAGATTTATAATTTTATATTCTAAATGTCTGAGATTCTAAACATTCAAAGTTATTTACTGATTGATCCAATCTTTCTGTTTAGAATTGCAGTTAAACAAACTAGAATATGTCTAACATTAGATTTTTAGCAACAATATTTGTTGCTTGCATATATGCTAGTACTGGTCTATTGAATTAATGTCACTTCATATTACTTACAAAATTCATCATTCAGTATAGCATACATGTCACTCCACAACTCTACATTGTTGTACTACATAATTTGAAGAGTAAGTATTGTTCAAAATTGTTGACTCTGCTGAATTGAATGCTAAAGGGTCCATATCAAGTCTTTTATTTAACACTATGAATTTTATGATGTGAAAAACTGACTTTAGGGGTGTTGTTTCCTGCGCATACAAATATTAATGCAAAGGAATGAGTGATCACTAAAGAAGGCTGTTTTAGTTTGCTAAAGCTGCCAGAATGCAACAAACCAGAGACGGACTGGCTCTTAACAAGGGGGATTTATTTAATTAAAAATTTATAGTTCTTCAGAAGAAAGGCTATTAGCTTCCATCTGAGTTTCTCTGTCACATGGGAAGGCACACGGTGACATGGTGATCTGCTGACCTTCTCTTCTGGCTTCTGGGTTCCAATGGCTTTCCCCGGGGTGTTCCTTTCTACATCTCCAATTGTCTAGGCTGATCTGTGAGTGCTGAGATGAGATATGCTGAGCTGCTGAACTCTTTCCTGCCCTCTCTCTTTTAAAATTCCAGCTAATTAAATTAAATCTCATTCATTGTGGAAGGCAATCCCCTTCGCCAACCACAAGTGTAATCAGCCATAGATGAATTTCAAATACTTATGATTTAAGTCTGCAGAAACAGTTCAATGGGGCATCATCACCTGGCCAAGTTGACACCTGAACCTAACAAATGCCTTCAATCTTGATATCAATAAGAGTTTTATATAGAGTGAATTTACAGTTGCATTACAAGTATTGATGTATGAATAAATGATTTTGTGTGATTTATCATGAGTAACATCTCCAGTAAGAATTAACTGGCACTCTCAAGAGGGTTTATCCTCTTGTGAAGAATTGTCTCTATCAGTTTGAGCAGTGGATGCAGATTCTTCCACTTTCATTATATGTATATTATGAGTTCTCTCCTGTTGTATATCTTCAGACCATTTACAAAACACTTTTATGCATCGGTGACATTTACATCAATTATCAGCAGTATAAATTGGCTTAGATTGACATGGTAGTCTGGAAGACTAAAGACCCTACCAGGTTGATCACAAACACTGTTTTCTTCAGTGGGTGAGTTCCTGAGTATGTTTAAAGTTTCCCCCAAGGGCTGAAACCTCTTCCATATAGAAAACATTTATAACAGGAGTCCTCTCATCTTAACTAATGTCAGAACATTGACTGAAGACTTTCACACACATATGGCATTCATAGAGTTTCACTCCAGTTTGGGTTCTGTTGTAAAAATTTACAAAAATAAACTAAGTTTCTCCACATAGATGATATTCTTCTGGTATCTCTCCAGAGTGAGGTTTCTCATGTTTTCTAAAAGCAGAATGAGAGGTGAAGGCTTTCCCACATAGATGACACTCATAGTGTCTCTCTTCACTGTGAATTTTCTCCTTCTGTCTCAGGTTAGCATCAAGGTCTGAGAAACTGCAAGCAGAAATGTTTCTTTGGTGGCCTTAGTCTCATGAATTTGGTAAAGGTGGATTTAGATGTCTGTTGGAGGTTGCAACCGTGAATCACTGAAACTCGGTAACATATTTTTAATCAGGCATGTAGAATTTTCTTGAATAACCAGTGAAATGTTTCATGACTTCATCCTTTTCATTGAGATAACCCATGCTATCAGGAGGCACAGCAAAGCCATGAAAATGTTCATGTTATTATCTAAAATCAACTGGATTTATGTTATTGACAAGGCGCATGAAATAGTTAAATGGACACAGAGCCATAATCAATGACTAAGATACAGACAATCTAATAGCATTCTTTGTTCAAAGATTATTATTATATATCCCTCATATAACATCTAGATATGATCAAAGAGTAAATTGTGGGCCTGGTTTATGCAGCAGTAATAAGGGTTCAAGAGAGAAAAAATATTTTCATTTCAGTCAACCTTCCTCTGCAATTCAGAGATATGAGGACACAAGGTTTCCATACTTCATCCAATTTGTCTGCATTGATAACATTTAAATATGTTAAAAGAAAACAACCTCTTAATATACAGAATAATAATCCCCTATTAACATCCATGTTAAACACAATTATTTATCCACTTACCATGTGTTTTGGAATTTATTTTCTCTTTATTTTAGTGATGTATATATATTTCTCTAAGCTAGACCCATAATTATAGTGGCATTTTATTGCAGCCCCTCCTTCAATGAGCTGGTAGGTGTCCAGAAATCTCAACTATACCACTTTACCTTTTCTCCTAGAAATTTACAATTGCTTCAAAACTCATGCTTCAAACTCCAAGTGATCATTTTTCATAAAATTTTGAATTATTTTTAATAACCACTATTTGAAATAAATAATATGATAGACATTCATGTTTCCCTGGATTCATTTTTTTTAGGATTAACTTCTGTACACCAACATAAAATTATGTATCAGAAAGGGGTATGGCCAAATTTCATTATGTAATTAATCAAAGTTTGTTCAACTTTTAATTTTTAAAACTGTTTTATTTACATTTTAATACTGTTTAAAATGACTGTGTAAAGTATGATCTCTCATATAACTTGTTATCCCAATAAAAATTTTATGATGCCAATTATTTTAAAATTTCCTCTAAATTATTTTTCTCTTGTGAAGAACCAATATTTATTTTTCCAATCAAACAATGAGTGATTTATGTGCCATGGTATTCCACTTTCAAAAATATTTGATGCCGTGAGGTTATGAAATGTAATTAATGCTTGTTTATCTCCCATAACAGACTGAACAAATCATTCTGTAAGAAAATTCCTTTGAGTTTCCCAAGGTACATTCTTAATCCTCTATCTTCTTCATGGCAACATTTCAGAAATGTATTTCTAAGCTTACTATCTCCACATTGTATCTCCCTTTCTGTCAGCTGACATTTGGCCGTTTGACCTACCACTCCTCTGGAAATGTTTCTATATTACCAAGATTCCAGGCTTGACAAATCCAAATATAGTTTGTTTCTCTGTCCTCATTTTATCGAAGCTCTAAGCAAAAATTCAGCACAGTTGATCTCTCTTTTCCTTCTTGACAGACTCTTTTTAGGTCGATGATACCACAGTTTCTTGTTGTGCTTTAAGGTTCAGCTTTTCAGGACTTATTTTTAATCTTCTCCTCAGTTTGGTCTCAATCTCAGAGCTATGTTCTAGGTTTTATATTTTTATCTTCATTTTTTATAGATATTCTTATAGATTATCATGACTTTAAATACATTCTTTTTCAATCAATCTGAGTTTATTTTAGATTAAACTATTTGTTCCTTTCATTTTATCTTTAATAGTCATCAGACATCTAACATGGACAAAGCCAAGACCACAATTTCTCCTGACACCAAATGTATTCTTTATTGATCTCTCCAATCATTTGGCACAGCAAAAATCAAACACAGCTTTCTGTAACATATCTTTCAGAGACTTGCCATTGCATTTAGAAAGCCTATGCTAGAATGTCTTATCCCACCTCCCTGATTTTCTCTCTTACCACTTTTCTTCTCATTTGTGTTGCTCTAAGCACACTAGCTTTTCAGCAGCTCAAAAGAAACTTGTTTTTCTCCTCCATAAGAAAGTCTTTGTACTTGTTGATTCCTCTTTGTGGAAATAGCAGCAGGAATGGCTGAATACATCTCATTCTGAAATTAATTAAAGTGTCATCTCCTCTGATATAACTTTACTGAACACACAATTTAAAATTGACTCACTTTAGTGATAGTAAAATGTTTCTTAAATGCATTGACTCTTACCGTCTTTCAAATATTTGTGACTATCAGAATTTACTGTATTCTCAGAATTTATTTACAGTTTGTATGCCTCTCACTGCTTGTCTTTACTAAACCAGGATTGTAAATTCCATAAGAATGGGGACATTACCTCTCTTTTCCTTACTCCATCCTATGTGATTATAACTCAATGCCTGCCCCAGGACACAGTAGAAATATGAAGAATAAGTGAGCAACTTTCTGAACTTATATGTATAGTAGAGTAAGTGTTTCCTTTCCATGTCTAAGTCGAGGAGAGTAAATGGCACCAATTTTGGAATCCCTTGCAGCATAGGCAAAATTTTGAAGATTATTCGCCTGATTTATTCTTAAATTGGCCTATTAAAGTTTAAGAATCATTCTTTATAATTTCAGATCTCTTTTGACGATATCTTCTCCTGTTTCTCTGTTATCTTTCCTTTAATCTTCAGAATTTGGAAAAATAAACATTAGTAGAAAAAAATTCAATGAATACCTAAAATGCATGAATTCTTGTTTTGTAATAGGAGTAGTAATAGGAAGTTTAAGACATAATTTTATCTGCCTTCAGATAATTATATTCTCTTTGGGGAGTCTGTCCTAAATAATGTATCAGATTGAATTGGCAAAAATAAAGTTTGAGGTATATTCAAGGAAAATATAAGATTTCATAGGAAAGAGCCAGGTTAAACAGGAAAATTTTACTATTTTAATGTTTGGGTTACCAGAATTTTGATAGGCAGTAATTTAAATGTTTCACAAAAAAAAGAAAGAAATGCTTTACAATGAGTCAAATTAATTAGGAAGACATCCTGAAGGTGAAAGGAGTATAAAAGTATTATGAAACAAGGATCACAATATACAACTTGAGAAAATGAGAAAATTCTCAGACTGTTTCTGTATATGTCTCGGTGTCACAGATGCTCATGTTCATTCCTGAATGGAAAGTTTTTCCGGGTAAAAAAGAAATATACCACCACTGCACTAACAAAAGAATATTGTGAAGGAGGTAGGATTTTATTGCCTATAATCCATGCAAAGCATAATTTTGTAAAAATCCTTATTAAAAGAAGACAAACATCACAGCAAACATAAATATATCAATCTACTTCCACAGTTAAGCCTGCCTTTGTGTCTCTTCCTCCACAACCTCCCTATGTTTTCCTACACCCCCCCCCCCAATGTACGCCTTGGTTTCCTATCAAGAGAGAATAAGAATTTTAAAAGACAACAACAACTGCAATAATAATAATAAGCCCAGAGGTGTGGCTGGATTCTGGAGTAAGCAAACACTGCACTTGGACAAAAATAATTGGAGACAAATATTTATTGGACACAAATAATTGGAGATGTATGATTTCATTGTAGGCATCTTAAGGCAACAATTAAATATACAGTGAAATGGATTAATTAAAATAAATTGTTCATGAGGGATTCTTGAGATTTTTTTCAATGTCAGTTAGTCTAGGAAAAAGTCAATCCTGCCTGTGGTTCCCCCACATATCACTCCAGTGATGTAAAATACCCTGTGCACATTTTGAAATTCAAACTCAAGGAACTGATTCTTCTCTTCAACTAAACCTTCCACTTATGACACCATGTGGCAATATAGCAACTACTATGGAGTTAGGTAATGGAAACAGTGGCCTGGGCTGTAGCTTTTGCTGTGGCTCTCGCTGTGGTGGCATGGCTAAACCTGCTGTCACCCATCCTGCCATGGAAGATGCTGCTCTTGTGACTTCTACTAAAAATGATAGGTTTTTGATTCTTTGGCTCTTTCTTGTTATTATATAAGGATTCTTTGCTGTTTAAATGCTATTTTCTTTTCTAACATGAACTGCTAAATCCTAAGCTACCATGGCAATAGGTGAGAAACTTACTAATCATCCAGAATTAATGATTTTGGGGAAAAATGCTCCCATTCATTTTGTTTTACTATAAGTTAGCATATATCCAAGCTTACAGTAGATGACTAATTTCTTTTGAAAAATGTTTAATTTTAATTTCCATTGAAACCAGCTCATTTTCAAGAATTTTTATGTATTTTCATTCATTTCCATCATTTCTGCATGTGAGGACATGAGTGTGTGTGTGTGTGTGTGTGTGTATGTGTGTGTGAGTGTGTGTCTGTGGAGATGCTTTCTTTTATAAACTGAGAGCTGCTCCCAGGAACATTAATTCTTTGGCACTTGCAAGAAGAAAACCCCCACTTTTAAAGTCACAAATACTTGCAGTAGGAGACCTGCAACATGACTGAAATGATGACTGGAGAATGTTTATGGGTAAGGCACTGATGATTATCTGCTAAATTCACTCTCTCTCTGTGCAGATCCAGTCACATCTCATGTTTAGTTCACATCATCGCTTCCTCAAGATAATAGCTGATCATGAACTCTTAAAAATAATCAAGAGTATTATTGAAACAAGCAGTTAATTTTCAGCTACAATTGGTACCCAAACTATAACTGGCATTCATCATCTCTGTCCTCTGTTGTCCACTTTACATTTCTCTCATACGTGGCCAGCACCTCTGCTGTTATAGGTAATTTGCCTAATGGGATAACCCAGACCTTCTACCCTGATGAATTTGAGCCCCTGGTTCATGTATGGGTACAGTTCCTCTGAAAATGGAAGCAACCATGAAGTACCCCAGGATATCCATGAGCTTTGTGAACCCACTAAATTGCAGAACGTATATCTACTCATAATAATCAATATAATAATTTCTTTTTTTGCTGATCTACTGAAATGTAGACAATATATTACCAGGCAGACAAACTATCATATGCAAATTCACAAAGTGGATCCCAGAGAGTGATGGTGAAAGACAGCACTTCTACTTCCATGGAACTTTCACTACATATTCTGATGCTAGTGGTTTCAACTCTAAGTAGCTGTGGGCTTTCACTTAGCATCTCCTGGACACAACTCTGGGTTCTGGCTTACTTAGCATCTCATGGGAAGTCACATGGTGATGTCTGCTGGGCTCTGCATCTCCAAACATTCCTGTGTAGGCATTTACTCTCTCTGTCAGCACTCCAAGCATCTCCAAATGTCTGCCCATCTGTCAGCTATGAAGTAAATCTTGTTTTCTCCAAAATGTCTCCCCTTTTAAAGGACTCCTTTAAAACAATCAAGACTCACTTTGAACGGGCATAGTCACATTCTCATCTAACCAGAAGACCACACCCACATTTGAGCACATCACATCTTCATGGAGTAATCTAACCAATGGCCATACCCAAAATTGAGTGTCATTCTCCATGGAAACAATTTGATCAAAGGTTCCCACCCTACAATATTGAATCACGTTTACAGGACATAACTTTTCTGGTATACACAATACTTTCAAGCTAACGCAAAATAGTTGTGGGTTTACCGTCATGCATAAAATACAGTTTTTCCATATACCACCCCACAATCACACTTTGTATTGGTATTGAATATTTGTTATATTTGGAGATAGCACATTTTTATAATGTTACTATTAATTAAAGTCCATGATTAACTTAGGGTTCACTGTTTGTGTATTGTAGTTCTATGAGTTTTTAAAAATTCTTATTCTATTACCTTTTATACAATCAAACATTTCTCCTTTTAATCATATTCAGATATATATTTCAATAGTGTTAACTGAATTTGCAATGTTGTGCTACCATCACCACCATCCATTACTAAAGCATTTCCATCATTACAGGTAAGAACCCTGTACATTTTAAGTCTTAAGTTTCCATTCACTATCCCCCTTCCGGCATCATCTGGTTACTTCTATTCTAGATTCTGACTCAATGTATTGCTTATTCTAATTGTTCGAAACAATCAGAACATACAATATTTGTTCTTTTGTGTCTGACTTATTTCATGTAGCATGAATTCCAGGTTCATTCATGTTGTCACATGTATCAGGACTTCATTCCTTTTTACAACTGAATAATATTCCATTATATATATTCCACATTTTATTTATCCACTCACTGGTTGACGGAAACTTGAGTTTTTTCCATATTTTGGCAAATTCTGGGAGAACAGTCACCTAAGAAAGGACTTCCCTTTGTGGGATCCACAAAGGGGCCACAGACCAGCTCAAAAGTGCCCTGAGTAGGGATTGAGGAAGGACAACAATAACTTTCCAGATGGTTCACCAAGGTTGAGTTTTCCTGGCATGGCCAACAAATGCAGCCGCTAAACTAATTGCCCCCTGCAGCACTGAGGACGTGCTACACCTTTAAATCTCCACTGCCTCTACCTCTGTTTGGGGAAGGTTGAAACAACATCTGCTGCTGCCTTTACTAAAACAACAGGTGCCCTCAGAGTTGGAAATCAGCTATCTGAATATACTAATCAAGAGCCATGCTCAACCATCAACTGTGCCCATCACTGTTCTTGGGGAAGATTTTTATATCCCTTTCTGTCACCAGCAAATAGCCAGGACTGGCCCCTCCACTGGCCTACCAGAAGAGTGGGGGGTGAGTCCCCATAGATGTGGAGACAGACAGAAATTTACATTTTTTACTGTAATTTATCAGCCTCTTCATGTCACTCTTCTTAGATACTTTGAAGTGTTTTTCTGGCCTCCGGAGTCTTGATAGTTGTTCCAGATAGTTCCTGCTTGTTGAATAGCTGTTTGGGTGGGAGGGTTGAGTTAAGGAGCTCCTTAATACACCAACTTCCCCAGAATTCTCCCAGTATTTCAACGATTTGATGTGGCATATGCTGGGACCCAGGGTGCTATAAGACATATTTCATCTCTTTTTCATTATACAGAATGTCTCAGTCCAAAGCAATGTGTGTTCACACTATGAAGATAAATAAGGCCCTGTGCATCTCAGGTTCTCATGTTATTCATATCATTGCTGGTAGGAAAAGTAAACCTGTACCCAAAATATCTGGCATTCCCATTAAATAGAAGCTTTCACTTTAGTGGAAAGGATCTGACATAATCAATATACTATCAAAACCCAGTTGGTATTTTCTAAGTGTGGATCTCATCAAGGGCTCAAAAAACATCTCTGATACTCTCAAGATGGATATTCAGATCCAATATTAGCTGTATTAGCTTTGTCAAAGAAGGTTCATGCTTTGTTCCTATGCATAGACTCCATTTCTGCCACTACAGCTACTCTACCCTTGAGTCTACTGCTCATAGCCTGAGTTATAGGTAACAGAAGCTGTTAGACATTTACTATCCACTTGGTTGTTTGGTAACACTTTTGTGGTGGATGCACTCTGGTTGAAATTGACATCTGTCATGGGTTGAATTGTGTCCTCCCATGTTTAGGTCCTAACTCTCAGAAACATTTTGTGAATATGATAATTGTGATGTAATTAGCTAAAATTAGTTCACACTGGAGTAGGGTGGGTCTTAGTCCAAAAAACACAGTGACACAAACACACAAAGAAGATGGCCATGTGAAGACTGAGGCAGAGATTGGAGTTCTGCAGCCACAAAGCAAGAACACCAAGGATTGATGTAACTGCAGAAGCAACGGAAAAATCCTCTCAGAGCCTTCAGAAAGAGCAGGGCCCTGATTATACCTTGATTTTGGACTTCTGGCCTCCAGAACTGCAAGAGAAAAGATTTCTGTTGTTTTAAATCATCCAGTTTGTGATAATTTGTAACAGCAGCTCTAAGAAACTAATGCAATCCCAGGCAAAAATATCTATATCATTTGTTTCGACTCATAGGTCCATCTATGCAATTCCTCCACTGACTCTTTGTTTAATCTTACTTCTTCTAGATCCTTGAACAACTAACCAAACCATTAGTAACTGTCTAGGTTTCTATGTATAGTCTTACTTCAGGCAACATCCCCTGTCACATGATATAGAGGACCAGGTATACTGCATGAAGTTCTTCCCACAAGGAATATTTTAGCCTGTGACTCTCTCAGAGCCACCTTAGAGGGGGGCTGTGGTACAAGAGTTGTCCATTTGCTGCATACATCAATGTATTGAGTAGACCCACTCATAGTCAACCCTGGGTATTTTCTTGTTCTGCCTTTTGTGATATGAACTTGCCATGGGGCCATAGATGTAAGTTTAAGGAAAGGCTTTAGCACCATTACAGAAACAGATAGCAAGTATACATTATATCCTTTAGATCTACTCAAACTTATCCTCAATTTACAATTTCCACCTATTAATAGACTACTGCTGCTGAGTACATAAACCTTATGAATTTGGTGGATCTGAGTGTACCAAATCATGATCATCTGCTTATATTATCATTTGATGCCCCGTGGAGAGACAATCTCAAATTAGGCTCACTCACAGGCCAAGGGCTTCTATTTGAACTGAATATTCTCTGCTCCTTCACAGGTCAAGAAGCCATGTGAGGTTTTGATTTTTGTTTTTTAGCTATTATGCATAGCTATGTCCTTTCCTTTTGCAAGTTTAAGGAAATAAATACAGGAGGTGGTTTTAGTTTCATGAACTCAATGATCCCATTGTGAGACATGTTTGGGTCAGAAATATAATTGTCATCCCCTGTCTGTGGACCTCCATTCTAACAAGAGGTAATTCTCGTATGTGGAACTTTATATCAACATCAATTCAGACTTGGTATCCAAAAGCACTCTAAAGATTTAGGAATTCCCCTTACTTAGAATAACTGGTATATAAATATTACAGTTTTCAGCAATTTTGTTTCTAAAAGCAAAAGGATCTTTAGGGGGTTACCAGTGGAACTGAATATATATATATATATACTATATATATATATATATATACTTAGGGTCTTAAATTCAGGAAAGAGAACTGAGGGAAAGTAAGCTATGGGAAGAATAATCATGGGCGGATTGTAGCAAATGCATAACATTTTAGGAAAAGAAATCATAGAATTTCTGATGTTTATGTTCAAGTTTCATCCATGCAGCCTGAAATATCTGGGGCTGAGAAAAGGCTCAATGGTGTCTTCCTAGAAAAATCATAGTGGTTTTTAAAAAACTACGTTATTATTCCTGGTTGCATAGAAATCTCAGAAAATTAAGAGAGCTGATTAATTTATTTAGTTCAATTTCTGATATTTGTTCTGTTGTTTGTTACCTGAAATATTTAATTTATTTAATTCAATTTCTGATATTTATTTTCTGCTACCTGAAACCTTGACTGATCAACATTATTATAATATATACATTTTAAATATTCAACTAAAAATATTTTTAAAGCCTATAGAATTAATATAGACAAGAACAGAAAGGTGATTATAAATGATGCAATTTACCAAGTACACTAATGTCTTCATAAAGAAGCAAAGGTAATTCTAATATTAAAATAAAAATCTATATCACTGAAAAAAAACTAAAAAGGGCACCTTACAGATGCAAGCATTGCTATCCATATGCAAGATTCTTGAGTGTATCACTTCATAACATATTGACAGCAATAGTGTATTAAATAAAATGTCAGCTTGAAAGTTTCTATAGAAAACATTTTTTTTTTCTGAAGAAAAATTCACAAGGGAAAAGATGTTAGGAATTCCCAATAGATCATCAATAACATGCTTACACAGAGCAACAAAACAGCCACCCTGTACAATACAATATTTTACATGGTGTTTGAAATGCCTCACTTCAGTAATAATAATGACTCACACTATTAACTCTCCCTTGATAATAACTGACATTGCTAAATAGGTGAAATAAAATTAAATTTCTAAGCATTTTTCTTTACAGCTATCTGTGTATGAAAAGTTTGTGTATGAAGTTTATGTATGAATGCACACACACACATATGTTTTATAAATATATACACCACAAATCTTTATTCACAGTACTACGTGCATATAGATTATACTTTTGAAGAGTAAAACCATATGAAAAGAAATAGTTATTCAAAATCAAAGGACCAATCTGGGATCTCAGAGTGAGTCCTTTTGAAGCAGAACTCTTGCAAGAGAAAGGAGACTCCCTTACCACAAATTTTAATTAAAAAATTCACTAGTGATTCATTGGCGTGGAATCTACAAAATCTCAGTAGGTGTATGTGTTAATGGCAAAATATTGGAAGAGGAAATATATATTTGCCATGAAAAAATTGATTTCCAAAAATAAATATTTATTGAAAATAGAAAAAATTTTAACATGAAATTCAGAAATTCCTTGAGAATTTGGAGCAAAAGCATAAGAAGATAAAAATGATGCATCAAAAAAGTGAGACAAGTTTTGTGTGGATTCTAGATATCTAACAAGGAAGAAAAGAAATTTCACAAAAGACAGGCAAGGGAAAAAGAACATAGAAATAAATAATGGAAGGCTATTTTATTAGATAGGTAAAAATCAACTTGATCTTTAGATATATTTTAATTTGGGATATGGCAATAATGACTAATGGCTATTAATATCTAACCTTATTCTGTGAGATTATTTTGCATTGTGTAAGGGGAAAAACTGCAATTATTTAGATATGCAAAACCAAAAATATTTTATATTAATCTACACATAGACAAAAAAGGATGGTTATGTTCTTATGCAACATTAATCCTGCCTCTTGAGCAAGTTACTTCATCATCTTTACTTTTTTGCAGCTATAAAATGAAGATAATTTTACTACATCATAGAACTATTCTGAGGATTACATGCAATTATGCACATAAAGGACATAGCAGAGTGATTGCCCTATGATAATAATTAATAAATAATATTTAACTATTATTGCTTAGACTATGAACACAAAATATTGACATATAAATCACAGAAGTAGGACATGTTTCACTGAAATTTTTTCTTTTATATGCAAAGAATCAGAAAACAAGCCATATGCATAATAGCAAAAGATAACACATTTAGACCACTTATTAAATTGTTCTAAGTGCTTGAGATATTTTAACACATTTAATTCGCTTAACAACTCAAATGTGTAGGTTCTATTATTATACTTAATTTGTATATAAGAACACAAAGGTCAAAGAAGTTAAATACGGTTTCAAGTGTGTAAGTGACAGAACCTATATTTTATGTTTTATTGTATTAATTCAGGAAGTATTTTTTAATTTACCACCAGATAGATTAAATACAGTGATGTTATTAAGGACCAAGGGTTCTCATTGTACAAACAGAGAAAAATAGGGATAAGGATAAAATGTAAAAGAATCCTTTTGCATTTGAATTTCAGTTGGGGTTTTACACAATTTGAAGACTTTAAAGCAATGATCAAGCTGGATCAATATATCAAAGCTACTTAGAACTTTTGACAACTTCAAGTTGTTAGAGTCAGTAAGAATATTAGTCAATTTAAGATGGCATTAAGACAAGTAGGGGCAGACGTTGGAAAATTATAATCAATAAAATTCTTGGTTATTGAGTCTATACCTACAGAATTGTTTGTATCCAATTATTAAGGACAACCAGGTACACCAAAATTGTTTTAAAATCCATTGTTTCTTGAAATGTATAATCATAGATCAGATACCTTCTGCTTAATAAGTAAATATGAATAGCATGTCCACATATAAGAATACTATTGAAGAACTACAATTGTGAAACCACAAAACCAAGGGAAAGAAAATTCTCAATAAAAAAAAAAACTGTTGATTGCCATCAAAACTAAACTTAAATGTATAATGAATGTTAGAAATGGTGTCACCTTTAAAAAAATTTAAACCAGAGTTTAAAGCATGAGGGCATGTAAAAGTTAGGTGGAATCCAGCCAAGAGAGTTTTAAACTTCTCTATCTCCTCACATAGGAAAGTATAAGACAAGTTTTGCTTAATCCCAAAACAAGGATGAGAAGTTTGGAATCTTATCTTCTAAGAGGTTCTATGCAGATTAAGGGTTTGGTGTCAAAGCACATAATATATACTGTTTTCAGGGTATGTTTAACTTAAAAGATAAAAATTACCTCCTTTTATCTCGGCAATAACGCACTGTAACACAAACGAACAAAGTAGAAAACTGAGGGCTACAAAGATTGTTACTTTTGTAGAGTCAAAAATTAAGGAACTGGTAGAACAACTGACAGAAATATTTAGGGAAGACATGTCTCAAGGAAGGCAATTGATTCCTTTAATATAAAGAGGATAAAGACATATACAGCTAAAAAGATATATACTGAACATTAAATGAAGACAAAAATCAGATTTGCTATTCCAGATAAAACAAGTTTATAAGAAAAACAAAGAAAAGGCATCTGCATGAAAATCAAAAGGCAGGACCCATGACACCATCATCCAGATGACAGGAGATAAGGGAATTCCGTGGTATGAATTTTATATTCTTCTTCTTTTCATGAGTTAACTCCTATAAAGGTAGAGTTTGGATTGTCAAGGCAAGAGGATCAGGGATGGCAAGTCTTCAGCAAAATCGTGTCAGAAACCTGTAATACTGTATGAACATCCCTCAAGCATGAGGCTCAGAACATGCGGGGTTTAGAATTGGTAAATCATGGAGTCACAGATACATAGAGTTTACCCTGTTTGCCTCAAGAGCAGTAACCATAGCCAGAGATGCAGCCACAGAGAGAACAGAAGCCATATCCATAGCCCAGACATGCTCACAGCTCAGTCTGCAGCCATAGCGGGTACCATAGCCACAGTCCAGGCTTCCATAGCCCATAGCCCTGGCCACTGTAGCCACAGCCTCCATAGCCACAGTCCCCACTGTAATTTCTGTAGTAATTTCCACACATCATTTTGATTGTTAAGATTGTCATTGTATAGCTGAGTGAAGGTGACTAGTTTGGACAATTTCCCAGGCACAGGACCTTTGAATGCTTTCAGTGTAGGTGAGATCTACTATAAACAACATGCTATTGACTCATTTTATAACTAATATAAGGAATTTGTTCTTGTTTGACCATAGGATAAAGTCTCAGAAGTATGCCTCAAACCAGACTTTAATGTTAACCTTCTATAACCATCCTTTGCATCAAGTAAGAACATTTTGTTAGTCCCATGCTTATTTGCTCTGATCCAAATAATTCTGCACTCTTTCTCTTAACATTTAACAATGAATAATACTCCATTTGATACATGAGTCTTTCTTCCCTCTTAATTCAATTTAATTATCTTCTTCAGGGAGTCAGTTCTTTTTCTGTACTGAAAACACAATGTGTCTTGCAACATCATAGCATTGATAGTAATCCAACTAATTAAAATCTCAAGAGAACCAGGTCTGAATTAAATCCTTTCTACTTCCATGCTTACTCCAATATATCAAGTTCTCCTTTATGTTCAACTTCTACTGAAAAACAAGAACACAAACATAAACATAACATTTATTGACTAAAATCTAATTTTTCCATATTTTCATCTACATTGATTAGTTAATATTCTAAGTAACCATCCAATAAGCTTAGCTGCAGATATTTGTGTTTATTAATGCATTAGACATAGATCTGTTTCTTTCTCAAGACATCTAATAAATTTTCTCTTTATAAGCAGACATACTGACATCTCTTGCATAACCCTTGAATTATTACTGCCTTCGTTCAAATCAGTCTGAAAACCATTCCTACTGGGAGGGTTAAGTTTTAGTTTACAGTTAGTAAACAGGCAGGAATAATCTCATACTATCATTAAATATTTGCTTTCCTGATTTTAAGAATTCAGTGGAGAAGATGGCACTATACACAATGATTTCTGATATTCCAGTGATAGTTCTAAGTTAAACATTATAAGAAAGGTTGGAGGGCAGAATTTGGAGCTGTTTTCTTCCAGAGAATGTATGGCGTTGGACAAGCACTGTATTTCAGTCAGCCCTCCTCTGGAGTTCATCGTAATAAGGACGTACAATTCTTAAAACTACTCATTTCATTTCATCTAATGCCTATTTCAAATGAGTCAAATGGAAACATCTTTTAAAACAAAATAATGCTTATGTGCTGATGATAATGTGAAATGCATTTGCCTGTTCATTCAATATGAGTATTTGAAGGTGCTTTAGATGTGTATTTATCTGTATTTGCATTTTTGTAAAGTGGACACATGATTGTGACATTATATTCACTATCTGCTGCATTGTGATATTAGAAGCAGATGATATCTTCACCATGCAATTTTAAAATTCCCTTCATAAAATGTAGCAGTGGGCGGCTGCCGTGGCTCAGCAGGCAGAGCTCCAACCTGCCGTGCTGGAGGTCTGGAGTTCGATCCCTGGTGCCTCCTGCCCATATGCAAATTAAAAAAAAAAAAAAAGTAGCAGTAATCACTTTGTTCACATTGCATATTCAATCAAACAATAACTTTGAAGAATTTTTAGTAAAAACTAGTTGAAACAACTTGATCATTCTTCTTCCAGGCCATCTAAGTTCTTAGCATATGACCTGAAATTGTCAAAACTGAATTATATTGATTTAAAAAAATGACTTATAATTTGGTTTTTGTGTTTTTGTTTTGTATTTGAAAAAAAAAGCTGTAGAAGGCTTTTTTTTTTTTTTAGTTCAATACCACACCCACAGTAACAAATGATAGTAGATTAGGAACTTCTGGAAAAGATGGTAGAGTAGGGAACTCTAGAACTCATTTCTCCTCCAAAATAGTAAACAGGATCTATCTGAAACATCTGCTCTGGGGCTCCAGAGGCTAAAAGAACACTGCACATCACTCAGGGAAGAGTGAGAAGACATAGTTGAGAAGCCGTGGTAAAGAACTCTAAGTAGCTTGCTTAATGGTGGCTGCTGGCACACATGTCCCATTTTTGAGGAGGGTTCCCTTGGAGCCTAGTCCCTGGCTAGCATCTTGAACAGAAAGGGACATAAAATCCAAGCAATGATCATGACTTTTTTTTTTTAACTTTTTTATTAATTAAAAAACTTAACAAAAGAACATTAATATATCATTCCATTCTACATATACAATCAGTAATTCTTAATATTATCACATAGTTGCATATTCATCATTTCTTAGAACATTTGCATCGATTTAGAAAAAGAAATAAAAAGACATCAGAAAAAGAAATAAAATGATAATAGAGAAAAA
>PVIY010015123.1:0-54685 GCA_004026745.1 Myrmecophaga tridactyla
CATAGCAGCTTTATTCGTAAAAGCCGCAAACTGGAAATTACCCAAATGTCCATCAACATGTGAGTGGGAAAACTACGTTATGTTCATACAATAGGATGCTACCTAGCAATAAAAATGAACAAACAGACTACTGATACACATAACAACATGAACATTTCTCTAAATATTATGCTGTTTGAAATATTATTATATCATAATTATGTATGATATTACTCTATATAAATATACATAATTGTGTTATATTATATTATATTATATTATATCATATTATATTATAATATCTTATACTGAGTATAAGTCAAACACAACAAACTATGCATAACACTATTCCAGCATTTGAAATTCTAGAACTTCAAACTTAAGTTATGGTGAGGAAATCAGATCAATGGTTTATGGGGTGGGAAACTGACTGACTGAAAAGGGGCATGAGGAAATTTTCTTTGGTGATGAAAGTATTTTGTATCTTGATTGGGGTGGTGGCTATATGGGAGTATACATTTATCAAAGTTCATCGAACTGTTCACTTAAAATATGTGCAATATATTGCGTGTAAACTATAATCAATGAAGTTGATGGAAAAATAAATGAAGAGAAACCATTTTAAGCTATACAACAATTGTGAAAAATCTTATAAAGACAATTACAATTTATCTTCTTGGGATATTACTTATAATTTCTATTTATTGAATGTTCACTATGAAGCAAAGACTTGGATAAGAATTGTATACACTCCATCCTCTTCAAAACTTCAGAATAAATCTAAAAGCTCATGGTAGCTTGAAATACCAGGATGCAATATATATATTTTTTAGGTGCATGGTTTGGGAAGGATGCAATACTTTTCTTTTAGTCATTCAGATGAAAAATATCATAAGACACAGTTAAAGTATTTTCTTCCAAAAAATACACCTTTCAAATAATAGTTTCTATTCACCTCATGGACTATGCCCTTCGTATTTACTGCTATGTAATCCTTATGTTACTGCTTTCTGTTCTGAGACTTCATTTCACCAACTTGTTATTATCAGTAGTAACAAGTTCCTACCACATTTACCATTTTGTTACACATCATATACCCTTGACCTCACAACTGCATAGATTAGCATTGCTGTCTGACTTGTACTGCCAAGGTCTCTTCTAACTGGACAATACAGATAAATCAAATGATACCATCTGTGGGGAAAGAACTATCCATAAAAGATTAAATATTAATTTTTGTTTTCCTACTCTTTTACTACAAAAGTGTCTAAGAAAAGTTGGGTCAGTTTTTTGTTTCTTCAATTTCCATTCTTCAGGCCAGTCTTCTGGAAGCAGAGAGGAATTGTATGCCCTTTAATTCCTGCAAAGTTCCCAAAAGACTCAATTTCTTTCTTAGACCAAGTTACCTTTCAACATTTGAATTTTAGGTCACATATATAGCCTTGAAAAGTTATCAACTGCTACTGTGACAACCATATTTGAAAATATACCTTTTCATCATGGATATCCCACGTGAAGTTATAGCAGTTGCTTTTCTTTTCCTGTTCGTCATTCTTCAAGTGCACTGTAAAGAAAATTGGAGTTATCAAACTTCTATGAAGAATGAAGCACACTACAGGCAGCTGCCGTGGCTCAGCAGGCAGAGCTCTGACCTGCCATACTGGAGGTCTGGAGTTCGATCCCTGGTGCCTCCTGCCCATACGCAAATTAAAAAAAAAAAAAAAAAAAAAAGAATGAAGCACACTTTGATTATGGCGTATGGGAATCCTGTATTTTTTGCATGATTGTTCTGTAAACCCACAACTTCTCTAATAAAGAAAAAAATAATTTTTGAAATTCAAAGAAAAAAATCTTCTTTCAGTGCACTTATAAAATCTCAAGTTCTTCCCCGACGCCCCATAATTTACTGCATTAGCTTATACTTCACAGCCATGTGACTTTATAGTGAGAAGCAAATTAGAAATGATAGAATTCTGATCATTATGACCAAAAAAAGATCTGAAGTCAAAATTAAACAAAGAAACTGTGCTTTAAAAATGTTACGACATTTTCTCAGATGTAGGAAATAATGTATATATTTAGACTACATTTTAAATCTTGCTAAAGAAAATATGTTGAGAATAATATTGCCATATTTGAAATGTAAGAATGGAACTGGAGTAAGTTATAAATTAACAGATGTGATAAACTAGAAAATGTCCCCCTTGATTAAGGAAAGTTGAAATACCCAATCCAAAATAATTCTATTGAGGCAATTTGAGCAAAAATTGACAAGCTTGATCTTTGGGTAGGGTGCAGCAAATATATTTCTAATGGTATTTTAATATTTAGAGCTATAAACTTAAAGATGACTATTCTATAAGAATTATTTAAAGCTTTGTCTATATGTTTTTCTGTTTCACCTCTCTGAGAAATGTCATTTTTGTATGATTTTTTATTCCCACAATATCTTCCATTAAAAATTAAAATGTTAAAAATTAAAAATTCAATGTTACCTTACAGAGGAGATATCATATTTTATACATGTCTGTCTCCAAAAGAAAAGACTTATATAAAATGTATAATAAGTCCTGCATTTGTATCAAAACAACATATAGTGCAAAATGACTCAGAGATATGTGATAGCCTTCTTTTTATATTGCAAATTAAGAATGGGTCTGTAACTTCATTTGCATTCCTGAACTTATGTGGGTTTTTTTTTACTAGCCTTAAAAAGCCACAACTGTTTATTGCTTATTCTGTTTCCCTGGCGAGGAAGTAAATACACAGGTTTAGTGTCCATTTTACTTTATGTCCCCAAGGCAGGATTTTCCCAAGAATGTCTTCATCTACCCAATATCCATTTTTCTCCTCTTTCTTACTAACTTCCCTTTGTTAAGGGCAACAATATATTCAATGAAGATAATTTATTCTCTCAGCCTTCATTGCAGTTAAGGGTGTTCTTGTGTTGCATTTGTAGACAGTGAGATGTGGGAGATGGACTAAGAGATCAGGATTTAGCACCTAAGCATTCATATACTGTGAAATATTGACTCAATTTAGGAACTTAGTTTCTCTCCCTGGCACTATAGGTTTTCTCTAAGGCTGAAGGGTTGCTTAGAAAGTCTCAACCTATTTTAATTAATTTATTATTATTATTATTTGCAAGGGCAGGCACAGGGAATCAAACCTGGGTCTCTGGCACAGCAGGAAAGAACTCTACCCTTGGGAGTACTGGGGAGGAAAGAGGAAATATTAAACTTCCCCATCTGGGGAATTCCTGATATTCTTGCAAGCAGTGGGGACAACCAATTCAACAGGCTGAGCCCTCAATCTTGGGGCTCACCCCTCAGAAGCTTATTCCTGCAGAGGGTAAGCCTACTGATAATTATGCCTAAGAGCCACCTCCCAGAGAGCCTCTTTTGCTCAGATGTGGCCTCTCTCTCAAAGCCAACATGGCAAGTGAACCCACTGCCCTCCCCATTATGTGGACATGACTCCCAGGGATGTAAATCTCCTTGGCAATGTGGCACCTGACTCCCGGAGATGACTGGGATCCAGCATCATGGGAATGAGCAAGTCTTCTTGACCAAAAAGGGGAAGAGAGAAATGAGACAAAATAAAGTCTCAGTGGCTGAGAGATTACAAACAGTCGGGAGGTTATCCTGGAAGTTATTCTTATGCATTATATAGATATTGCTTTTTAGTTTATGGTGTATTGGAGTGACTAGAGGGAAATACCTAAAATGTTGAACTGTGTTCCAGTAGCCTTGATTCTTGAAGACTGTATAACTGCATAACTTTTACAATGTGACTGTGTGATTGTGAAAACCTTGTGTCTGATGCTTCTTTTATCCAGGGTATAGATAGATAAGTGAAAAAAAAATTTAGAATAAAAATAAATAAATAATAGATAGAGATAAAGTGTAAAAATTGGGTAGATTGAAATACTGTGGGTCACTGAGAGGGAAGGGTAAAGGTATGGGATATATGAGTTTCTTTTTTTGTATTTCTTTTTCTCTGGATGCAAATGTTCCTAAAATGATCATGGTGAAGAATACACAACTATGTTATGATATTGTGAGACATTGATTGTATAATATGGGTGGTCTGTATGTGTAGCTATTTCTCAAAAAAAATGTTTTTGAAAAAAAGCTTCTTAATGGTCTTTGAAAATTTCAAGGATTAAGAGACATTGAACTTCAGGGGCAGAGGTTATTTCTATGTGAATCATTCATGTCTAAAAGCTCTTTACTTCACACCAAAAAATCTGCCCAAAGAAAATCTGAACTGCCCTGTAGAATTCAGGGTGCTCTCTACTTACCACGATCAAATTGAGAATACAGGGCTCATAGACTTAAGTTTTTAAATAGCCACACTTCAGTTAAGATTTCAACACAGGTGAATTGCCGCCTTGTACATCTTGACACAAGCGACAAGAATGTGAATGATGTCTGTGCACGCGCGTGTGTGTACACACATATGCATATACATGTGTATGTTGTATCTATCTATCTATCTCTTCAGTTTCTATGACAACTACCGAGTGACTAATGGTAATAATTACATTTTAAAATTCTATACCGCAACTCTAGTGATAAAAAGGACACTATAATTGAAGACCATTTGAGGAATTATACAAAGTATCTGTGCTATGCTTTTCCACACAGTTATGATTCTTCTACAAATGAAACTAACAGAAGCTAGAAAAAAGGGGAAGAACCACAGACTATTCTAGTGTAAGGAATGTGAGTGTTTTAGACTACACCTAATTTAGTTCAGAGAAGAAAGTGTGGTTTATATTCATCACTTTGCTTTTATTCACGTCTTCGCCTTCAGGTTGGTACTCATTGACTTATAAATTTATTTTGAACATTAAAGTCAAAGTATTTTATCTTTTGAAGAACTGAAATACAAACTTTTATCAGATAATGTGTTATTACACTTTGTATTATTTTTTAACCTGACCACCAGAAACCCTGGAATTAAATTCAATTTGAAGTTGTGGCAACATTGTGATTTCTTTTCCTAATGCATTTATGTCTCTTCATTTTCTATGTGGCTTCTGATTTTCCCTTTTACCTTAAAATGCTTATCAATTGCATGTTCTTTATATGAAGTCGCTTTAATGTTGTGAGGGAAATTAAGAGGGAAACTAAATAAATACATGTGCATAATACATGTTGAAATATGAAAATTGAATTTGAAAATTTTATTTCCTTCACTAGAAAATATATAATTAGTCTGACTACTACTTTAAAGGGGTTGAGTGTTTATTTTATATTATTCACAAACAGGCTGAATTAAACAAACAACTACATAAATAACATTATTTAAGTTGTATCAGGAGCAGTAAGAAATTATAGGGGAAGAATACAGCACAATTCTCTATGACTGACCTGTTCCAGTAGTATTGGCAATTTAATTGTCAATGAAAATGTAAATGAAATCACCAAGTTCACAACAGTCAATATATATGAGAAATAATTGCTTACAGCAGTGATACAGAAAAATCTGTATAACCATTTTTATTATAAAATAAGATTTATGCAGAAAAGTTTTAATTTAGGGAAATTGGCATTGTTATTATTATTATTACTACTACTATATGCATCATATGGCTATAACTGAGAAGGAATATAAAGTGACTGAAATTTTTGGAACATGATTTCCTAGAAGGTTTTTAATCTTCATGTTTGTGTTTCAGTTAGGGTCAAGGTGGCTGTCTCCAAATCCCTGAACAACAGGCTATTGCTACTTGGTGAAACTTAATCACTGGATGAGTTTCCCCAATTCTTATTCTGAGATTTCTCTCTCTGTTGTCTTTTTCTCCGAGTTATGACTGCAAATGCCTTAATTTCAGCATATTCCATATTCCATAAAATGCCTCACAAGAACTGTATATTTATATAATATATACATATATAAAATATATACAAACATACATAATACAATAGCACTCATGCAAATATTAGAGAAAAATGAGAGATTCTTTAAAATACATTTTAGAAAGCAAGGAAAAGGAGGCAGAAGCAAATAGGGAAGAAATATTGATTCAGTATAAACAGGGAGGCCAAAAACAAATAATGCATTTAATTAAATCTTTGAAAACATTAATTTTAAAATGAGCGATTATTTTTTGTACTACCAGGAAAGAAAAAATGCTGCCACTTAAACTATGGCACACAATTGATTAGAATACACATCCTGATTTCAGCAATATTAAAATAAGAAAAAAAGAGTGCATCTTAGAATCAATGAAATATGGTATTTCTTTTCATCTTTCCTCCCTCATATTTTCTTAGTGATATTTCCTTTTAGTTAAGCCCCATTCATAAGACTAATGTTTTATATTTTACATTAACCCTAAAGGTAAATTTTATTTCCAAGTAATTGGAATGATGAATGAGAAGGTTAATATGCAGCAACATCTCCTTTTTCCATGAGTTACCTCTGAAGTCTAAAATATATTTAGTACCCCATTTGTAAGGGAAAAGGGCTTCTCCTGTAAAGAAACAAGCCATAAATTTGGTAGTATGAATTTTCATGTCTAAAACCTCACAGGTTCAGCCGCATGTTAATAATTAATAAAAATTAATTAAATTAAGAATATATTTGCCGCCCCGCCCCGGGTTTTTTTCCTTCTTTTGTACTACTTTTTGAAATAAATGTCTTTATTAGGGTAATTTTTCCTTCCAATTTAGAGTTCTTCAACAATTTTGGAAATCCAATCCTGTAAACAAATGTTTACCTGCTCAAATTAATGGGATTGATAGGCAATGAAGTACTTCCTTCAAATTCTTTTCTAGCTTTTTCTACTATCTATTACATAATGTCTTCCTATGGTTCAGATACAAATTTTAGGCATAGCTATTCATTTCTTAATCAGTACTAAATATTAGTTTTAACCCTTTAAGAGATAAAATGGTCAAAGCAAAGTTTTTTGCAGGTTTCATAAATAACATGACAGCCTTTGAATTTATTGACAAATTTGAATGATAATCCTAATTTTTAAATTGTAGTATGGATCTGAAGTCATTAATATTTCTTTAAACTATATCTAATTGTAGTAGAATTAAAGTGGGTTAAAAAAGTTAAATTCCAATTTCAATTAATGCAAAACTAGAACGAGTCTTTCTTTAGTTTGCTTCTTTAAAACATATATTTTGAAAATTTGAAATGCCATCTGATAAATTGGATCTATGTCTTCCTGCTATATGTAGCAAACAGTAAGGCAAGCTCCTTTCTCAGAACTGATGACAGTGTTATTGTGATGCCAATAGCTTGATTCAGACAGCTGCTATTTGTGGTACACATTGTAAAGGTCATATAGCTAGCAACTGTTCTAAGATCTCTGCACCTTGTCAGGTGGATGTTAGATGGCTGGAGAAACATATTTGAGCTGTATTGTGCTGGCTGCCATGGAAACCATTTGCTGGAATTAAGATGTAGTTGCTATGTTTAGGACTTTTACAGCAGAGCAATTACAAAACAAAGAAACAAAAAACTCAAATTAAAAGTTATTTCTTAAGTTTTTTGAAAATCAGCAGTCACTATTACTATGGCTATGTCATATATATATATATTTTTGCATATATATATATTTTGCATATATATATATTTTTTTTTTTCAAGGCACCAGGAATCGAACCCATGTCTCCAGCATGGCAGGCGAGAATTCTGCCACTGAGTCAACGTCACACTGCCCTGGCTATACCATATTTAATCTCTGGGCCTCAATTCCTCTTCCAAATGGGCAATAATCTACCAGCCTTGCCCACTTGTTGATATCAAATGAGATAATGTATTGGAAAGTACTTTAAACTCCTGTCATAGGGCAATAAGTAGGGTACAACATAATCACATCCTATATAATAAAAGAACGGTTTTTTCCCAACATTAATGAAATGAGGGATGAGCCCAGTTAACCTCTAGGGAATTCCATCCAAATCTATTCATTTCCTGCTTATGGTTTGGTGATCCCTAGTGGCAGTTTTCTCTTCTAGCCTAAATATTAGTGAGGGCAATTCTGGGTTCTAGTTTGAGATAGCAGAATTGCAGTAGGGTTTCCAGAAATCTCCTGGCTGTTGATATTTGCCCCATCCATGTTGAGGATACTGGGAACAGATGCTAGTGGGCATAGGAGGATCTACTGTGTCTCCTCATCTGCTGCAGCTGTTTTCCTACCCCATTTTCCCCTTTTATCCACCCACACTCCAGAAGATAAGACATTTGGCCTCCCTGCTCCCTAATTGGAGGAAAAGTTGTCCAGATTTGCTTGAGAATTTTCCTCTTTGTGGTTTTGTGGCTTCTTTAATGTCCACTATTCCTCCTCACTATTATAACATAAGGAATATTTACATTAGTATAGTGTAAAAGAATCAAATAAAATAAAAATTTTAAGAAATCCTGGAATAGATTACAAATAAAAAGCCAAAGACATTCTGATGGAATGAGAATAATTTCGTGGCTAAGAGCATAGACTCTGAACCCAAATTCCTGGGTTCATGTCTCAGCTTTTCCAAGATGAAGTCCCTTAAGCTCCCTGTGCCTCAGTTTCCCCATCTGTAAAATGGGAATAGGATACCTCATGGAGATGTTGTGATAAAAAAATGAAAACAAACTTTTAGAGTACAAAAGGAACTAAGCTAATATAAAGTTTGCAATTATAAAAAAATTTTACAATTATGTAAGAGATATGGGTAGAAAATAGTGAAAAAAATCACACGCTCAAGGAAAGCTAAGGAAAATTAGAACATTCTGACAAAGAGAGTAGAGAACAGTGAAAAATAGAAGAGTAAAACATTAGAGCACAAAACAATAAAATAAGCAAACCAAACCAAACCAGTGTCATGCCTTTCATGCTTAATACTTAACCAATTGGTAGCGTGGCAATTATTTCATCTGTTCAATGAAAGGATGGACAAAATTCCTATTAGCACCTTAGATAACTCCTTATAGGTAAAAAACTACTAATGAGCTTGAAAATAAATTAATTCACCTTTCAAAAACCCCAAACCTACTGTATTAGTTAAGTTAAATTAACAAATAACCCCAGAAATGTAAATATATCTTAAGCAGGATAGTGAATTTCTTGCTGACATAGTCCTGGGTGAGTGAACTGGTTGTCACAGTGCTCCATCTCCAATTTGTCATATAAGATTCCAAAGTGATGACACCCTGATGCTTGCTTCCCATCCCATCCACCCAAAGAGGAAAGAAAATAAGGCCCATTACTTCCATTCACATTCTTATGGCTAAAACTCCATCATTTGGCTTCATCTAACTGCAAAAGACACGGATAAATTTAATCCCTGGTTGGGCAACCACTCAACAGCAAAACTCTACCCAACAGAATGGAAATATTTATTTCAGTAAGTAGCTGAACATCTCTGTCACAAACATGGTCCAGTATTTTACATATATTGAGTGAGCTGCACAGTGGTTCATAAATTTCTAGTTGGTTATTAAAATTTAAAAATATACAGATTTCACCAAAATACATTTTTTATTTCCCTTTTTCTTGAAAAATTAGACAACCCAGCAAAACTGAGCCCAAAACTGAGCCCACCTTTCCTCTAAGCCACAATTGTACGGAGTTGAGCAGCTGCTGTCCATGCTCTTCAGGTTGCTAGAGAGAGCACTTGGTTAGCTTCACTCATTAATTTGCTAACTGAAACTGTTGCCATTGAGTTTCTGACCCTTGATAAATCATAAGATTAAAAATCTGAATTCAGGAAACTGGGTAATTCTGAAATTTAAGGAAGAGTCAGATGAAGGACAGTCACTAAATGTCATTTGTCATTCTGTGTCAACAGCTCTAAATATAAAATTCAATGTGAATAAACAAAAATAATAACCATATAATGCCCACTTTAAAATCAATTTAAAGCTAAATGCATTTAAATTTAGAAGAAGATAAAGAGAGGGAATAGAAGAGAAGGGGAATGGGGGAGGGCAGAGAGAAAATCAGGTATAAGCAGAAATTTTTGAAAATAGAACTAGTAAGAGAGAAGCTAACTTTTTCAAGTTTAAAAAACAGATGTTAATTGGCAGCAATCAGACTTCCAAGGACCCTAATTAAGGCAGGTTTTCACAGTATTTCATATATCTAGAAATAGTTATCCTGCAAGAGACAATAATATGATGTTGATAATAATAGAAATAATACATAATGACACATAAGATTTACTGCATATTCACTCTTTGCTAGTGCTGTACTAAGTGGATAATCATATTTAATCATTTGAGAATTATGGCTTAAAAACCAATGGAGTTCATTTCCCAGACCATGCACCTAAAATAAATAAATAAATAATCAACGGAAAAGTGGTTGTTGACTGCCTACATGATGTCAAGCTGCTTTTGAAATGTAGAGGTGTCCAGTGAGCTACCAAAGTTCCTTTCATTGAGTCGAATTGTTTCAATAATTGTTTCAATAAATTTTGATTGACTCTGATGGAGAAGAGGAGTGGAACATAACCACCAAAGTAGTAGAAATTTGAATGTTTACTTCCTAATTTATTTTATAATATTACTTTTACTTTTGCAAAGATTGACCTTAAAAATTGGTTCATTGAGTTGACTGTTACAATTTGCTCCTTTGTAATTGTTTTAGTGTGATAATGCTCCTGAATGCAATCTACCAGAAATGGGTTAGCCTTTATAAAGGGAATTTATTACATTAAAAGTTTTCAGTGGTAAGGCCATAAAAATGTCCAAACTAAGGTATCCAAAGAAAGATACCTTGACTCAAGACTTAAGGTTGGTGTCTGTCCCATTGGAAGGCTGGTGTTTGCTGGGCGTTGCTCCCAGATTTATTGCTTCCAGCTACTGATGCCAGCAGTTGCCTCTCTAAGCCGCTGTGGGATTTCACTTAGCTCCTCTGGGACACAACTCTGGGTTCTGGCTTGCTTAGCATCTCATAGGAAGGCACATGGAAACATCTGCTGGGCTCTGTATCTCGAAACATTCCTATCTAGGCATCTGCTTCTCTATTGGCACTCCAAGCATCTCCAAACATCTATATTTCTGTAGGCTCTGAAGCAACTCCAAAATTCCCCTTTTAAAGGACTCTAGTAAACTAATCAAGACCCACCTTAATGGGCTGAGTCACAACTCCATCTAATCAAAAGGTCACCCCACAATTGGGTGTGTCACATCTCCATGGAAACAATCCAAAATTTTCATCCCACAATATCAGGTAAAGATTAAAAGAAACATGGCTGCCCCCACAAGATTGGATCAGAAAAAAGGACATGGCTTTTCTAGGGTATATAACAGCTTCAAAATGGTACAGTGATGTCTTCTAACTTCCAGTGGTAATGTAGAAGAGTTAAGAGAAGTCAAGTGTGAAAATTTCATCGTTTGGTGGGTATTGTTTCCAATGACAATGCTATTCACATTAGATAATCAGTAATACTATGCCTCTACCTACTCATCATTTCCTATAAGAAATGGTTTTCCTTCACATTGAACAAATTTTACTTAATTTAAATTATTACCTTATTTAATTCCTAAAGACTTGAAGACATACACATGATTAATATGAGTATGATTTAGATTTGTTACTTAGAAACAAAAAAGGAATTCAAATATAAATAGAAATTCAAAAATCACTGTTGGTTTTCTCCAAGGAACTCAGCTATTTCTTCCTTCTTAATGATCTAGAAAATTTAAAATTAATTTTAAAATTAAAATTCTCTTCATTAACTTAAAACAGAAAAACTATAATTAATCTGACATTGTTTTCTTGATTAATAATATGCAAAGTGCTAAGGTGGTGGATATTTCTTTAATAACTAGCTTATCTGCAAACAATGGAATAAGAAGGATAATGAGATAATATTTCCAGCAGCAATAATTTCACATTATTAAAGTGTTAGAAAAAAATTTTACCTAGAGATTCTTGAGAAATTTTTAAGGTACTTCTAGGGTTAAATAAAGGTTCTTGTCCAGTTTCCTTGAAGAACTATAAATTATCCGATTATTCACCTCAAAATCTTCCAAATCTTTTCTAAGAATTCTGGCTGAATTTAGTAAAAAGGGATTGAACTGGCATCTCTAAAAAGTAATGATATATTGGAATTTCAAATAGCCCTTAGTGCTGAAAGTTGTTATTTGCCTATTTATCCTGATAGTTTTTCAAAAAAAGTACAAATGAGGCACCATACAAAAATGGAAAGGCTGGCTGTTGTTCTAGTCGACAGTTATTGCTGTTGTTTGGAACCAAACATGGCAAAGAAAAGAGACTGGGCAGTGACATCAAGGAAGAGCCCTCAAGCCCAGAGGTTTCCCTTTAACACAGTTTCTTCTCAAAGAGACTAACACAAGGCCCAGTGAATCCCAATGCACACCTAAAAGAACAAGGTTTGTTCCCTGCTGCTGAATGTATTAGATGAAAGCATGCAGAGTTAGAGCATCCTGAATGTGGCTGCCAGTAAGCCTCACTCTATTACCTCTTACCCAAGTGCCTCAATGACTGAAATGACATAGATATGAACATCCATGCTCCAGTCAAATTCTGACAGGAGACCAAGGGATTGTGGAAAGATGGCAGAGAAGGAAGCTCCAGGAATTAGTTCCTCTACCAAAACAACTATTGGACTGGAAGGGAATGTCTGAATAAAATATTTTTAAATTCTGGAGAACAGTGGAACATGAGGCAGCATCCAGGGAAGACCTGAAGGAAAATGCTGGTAAATTGTGGTAAATATCAGTGAATTTCCCTCTCTGCAGTGGCTAGCATCCATCCCAGTTGTGTGGCAGGTAGCAGTGGGGATGGATTTCAGGCTCCTGGTGTATCTTGCAGCTGCCAAGATGGTCTATAAGGACCTAGTCCTCTGGTCTGATTGCTGGTCACTGATTTTGATCAGCTACTTCAGATCTTTGGGGTGGCCAGCTCTGAGGGCAGCCAACATTTTACTTCCTCTCAGGCAAAAGCAGCAGAGAATTCTAAAAGAGACAGTACCTACTTTTTCCCACTTTCCTACTTCCAGACCCTGTTTAGGAGCAAAAATAGTTTGGAAAAATCACAAAAATTGATGACACCAGCTCTCAACAATAATAACAACAACAAACCCAAGCAATCTCAGAGGAGTGGGAGAATTATATTTTTTAAGTTATAACAACATAATACTCAGAATGTCCAGTTCTCAACAAAAGATTACAAAATACACAAAGAAATAGGAAAGTATGGTCCTTTCATGGGAAAAAATAATTTGCCAGCAGCCACATCTGAGGAAGCTCATACATTGGAATTAGAAGTCAAAGACTTCAAATCAACTTTTTAAGTATACTCAATGAGCTAATTCTTTATATTTTAAATATGTTCAAAGAGCTAATTCATATACAAAGAACCACAGGAAATTAGGACAACATGTCTGAAGAAATAGAGATGGACATTATAAAAATGAACTAAGCAGGAACTTGGGGGCTGCAAAGTACAGTAATTGAAATTTAAACTCATTACAGAGATTCAACAGCAGATTTGAACAGGTAGAAGAAGGATCAGTGAACTTCAAGACATTGTATAATTTAAGTTATACATTGTGAGAAGCAGAATGAAAATAATAATGAATAAAAATGAACATAGTCTGAGGAATCTGTGGGATACTACCAAGTGCAAAATACACTTTTGGGGTTTGGAATCCCAAAAGGACAAAAGAGGGAGAAAGGGGCATAAAAATTATTTGAAGATATGATGGCCAAAGACATCCCCAATCTGATAAAAGGCATGACTATAAACATCCAAAATGCTCAACAGACTCCAAACAGCACAGACTCGAAGGTATCTAGACCAACACATATGGTAGTGAAATTGTCAAAATCCAAAGACAAAGAAAATTTTGAAAGCAGTTTATGAGAGAAGTTACTGTCACATACAAGGGATCCCCAATAAGATTACAGCAGATTTCTCATCAGAAACCATGGAAGCCAGAGGACAGTGGGTTTGCATATTTAAATTCCTTCAAGAAAAGAAAAATTAACCCCAAATTCCATATCCAGCAAAATTATTTTTCAAAAATGGAGTAGTTTCCCAGTGCCTGCCCATGCAAAAAAAAAAGAAGAAGGAGAAATTAAGACATTTAAAGATAAACAAAAGTTTAAAAATTTCATTACCAGAAGACCTACCCTATGAGAAATATTAATGGGAGCCCTTCAAACAAAAATATAAAGATAATATATCATAGCTTAAAGCCATAAGAGAAATAAAAATCATTGCTAAAGGTAAGTACATAAGTAAATATAAAATCTGATATTGAATTTTTTGTTTCTAACTGCCCCTTCTATATTACTTAATAAACAAGTGTATAAAATAACATATTAAATCTATGCTAAAGGGCATCCAATGTACAAAGATGTAATTTGAGCCAATAACAATATAGAGAAGGAAGGACAGAATTATTTAAAAGTATATATGCAAATATATATATTTATATACAAATATATATATATTTGTATTCTGTATGGTGGGGGTCACATTTCATTATTTTTCCATGTGACTATCCTATTATTGCAACACCATTTGTTGAATTTTGAGGGGGGAGGGTGGGGGAAGTGCATGGGCCCAGGTCTCCTGCATGGCAGGTGAGGATTCTACCACTGAACTACCCCTTGCACCCCCTGAAAGTATATATATATATATATATCTTGAATTTTATTTTGTTTAATATTGCTTAACAGAAGAGGCTTATGGTTTGGACTCCTGGTTTTATTAGAGTTTTCACATTTTGCTGACTTTATATAGTTTGCTCAAGGTGAAGATTAAGAAAATCTGGGACACTGTCTTGAGCCTTAAGTCATATATATGTTTTAACTGATGCAGTCTATTGAGAAATTGAACTGAAAATATGAATTAGTGTATTTTTTACAATGTTTTTCTTGTCCTGGTTTTTCTCATTGAAACACTTGGCCATTCAAGTCACTACTGAATGACAAATGAGCATCTGGGCATAGTTTCCAGTATCTGCAATAGCTGAATGAGAATGAGTTATAATCATTTTGGATGTGTGAGTCATCAATTTAAGCTTTATAATATCTACAGTAAAAGACTTTAAGAACACAATAGACACAGACATTGCAATAACAAATCAACCACTGGAGAATTTTCTTGGAAAATTTAGCATGCTTTAACTGGTCAGTTTTAAAATAGCCTTTAAATGGAATTTGCTATAAAATAAAAGAATGAAGTATTGAAAGTTTGGGGATAAAATGTTAATCTCCCAGTACCAAAAGATATACTTGCCAAGATTTTCAGGCACAATATTTGGATGTGTGTTACTTTAATTTTGATGCGTATAATCTGAATAATCTATGATATGAGGTTAAGAGCAAAGCTTATGGGGAAAGAATGCCTGGGTTCTAAATTTCAGCTTCACCTCCTGTAATGTGGCCTAGGCCAAGCTAGTGAGCCTCTCTGTGACACACATTCTTCACATGTAAAATGTGACTATAGAGTGTTTTAAAAGAATTAAGCAAGGTTGACACAGCGCCAAGCAAGGAGCCAGTGCTAAATTAGTATTTATTACTATTTTTACAGTTTGTAGTTCAAACAAATCCTACAAATCCAGTGCCAAACTAATTGATCTCATTTTTAAATGTTGTTTGTTTGATTTCAATTCTTACAAATTTCAATTCCACGGGAATGAAATAGATTTGAGAACATATTTTTTCCAGCTTCCAACCACCACAACCACCTTGGCCAATTACCAACCTTTAATATAGAGATACTATCCTGATCTGAATAGACAGAATTCGGGTTTATCCTTGGTAAACATAATTTTCAATCTTTATTGAAATTTTCACTATTTTCAAGAATTTCTTTGTAGATATCACAGTTTTGTTTTATTTTTGATATCACAGTTTTTTGTTGATAGTATAGTTCTCTCTATTTACTTTTCTGGCCAGAATCTTTTGAAATTCAAACACATCACTGTATCTTTTATGGAATGTTTGAAAGACCTTGCAAGAGCTTGAGATAGAGTTGATTTATTTGATTATCAACCAAGGAGACAGGTTGGATCACTAGGCTGCTTCCCATCTCTCTTTGCATTGTATTCACAATTCAGCTTCATTACCTTGTTTAACTTAATTTCCTAGAATACAATAAACAGCCATATTCAATATAAGCATAAAAAATACCCAAAGCTGAGTGGAAAATAAAACTTTGTTTGCCCCACTGTGTAATGGAGTTCAGCCTACCTAATTTTTTTATCCCTAATGATAATACAGTTTCTTGTGTTTTACCTATAAACAGTTGGTTTTGTTACCAGACAAAGGTAATAGATTATTTGCCAGATGCACTCAATGACCAATTCCTGAGACAATGGATTTCAAAGAAAGAATTTATTGCTACGTGCAAAACAGGAGAATAGATGGCCTATTGTCCAAAAAAAATCTGTCTCCTGAACTGCAGTGATTCTGATAGTTTTATAGTTTTAAAAGATGTGTAGATTTTAGGATAATAAGCACAATGACTCCAGATGATGTAATTAGAGGTGATTTAATTACTGAGCATGTGCAGATTGATTACATGCTTAGGCACAGAACATATGTAAGAAAATGACAACCTTATATGATGATGGGCCTGATTTTTAGCATTATAATGAGGTATAGCTGACTTATAGGCTAAAGGCTAAGCTATTGTGCATGTTAGGTGGGCCCATTTTGATTAGATCTAGTTTTGGTTATCAAGATAGCTTTGGACTGGGGTGGGTTAGTCCTGGGATGGCCAAGACCCTTTGTTAATAAACATTAGGGACATTTGTGATCATAAGACTCTCAAGTAAAAAAAAAAACCATAAAATTGGCACAAGTGAAGGTTAGTCACAAGGTTTTGACAATCCCAAGGCACAAGATAAAGGCTATACCATCATTGTCAGAGATCATGGTAGCTGGATTACAGTTCAGAGATTTCAGTTATTTCTCTTGGTCTACTTAAATATACCAGAAAGCAAAGTGGTATATCTATATAATGATTCAGTAAACATAATCATCTCTTAAATCCTAACTTCTCAGTTATAGTTTTTCCCAATCCTTTAACTCATTAAGGTAAAATTTATTCTAACCTATTTTGCCAATTCTTTTATTCTGCAACCCTCTCTTATACCAATCACAGTCCTGGAGTAAACTACATAGTTAATATGCAACCTCTTTCAGGTTACTAATAAAAATAGAAAATTAAATATAAATAAGCCAGTACCAAATAAACACTTGACTGCTACCTGACATCAATGACTCATTGATAAATTACAGCATGAAGCAATACTTGGGATGTCTCCTGGGTTCTCAGTCATTCATACTGCTTGTTACAGGAATGGTCCTAAAACACAGGATCTGAACTGAAGCTCTCATGATAGTAATTCATGATTTTGTTCTTTTGGCTGTAAATGATTGACTCTGGGGTGGATACCTGACCCAAATTGAGCAGATAATATTTCCTGTCTGCAAAACTAGTTGTGGTTAAGAGATTGCCCCTAATTGAATACTTTAAAACTGAGTGCTGTCAATGTTAGAGTCTTAGAGAGAAAGTCATGAAACTTCCACCCTGCTCCCTATACTTTGAGTAATCTATTAGGATATTATAACTATTCTTATCAATTTTCAGACATATGTTGTGTGCTAATGTGTCAGGGACTCTGCTAAGTTATGACTGTGCATTAGGTCATTTAATTTTTTCAACAGCCCTAGGAGATAGATGTGCTTCTCTGTACTATACACATAAGGAAACTGGTTTAGTGAGGTTAAATGGTTCCTATTCCATGGCTAGTAAGCAAAAGAACCCTACTTTGTTAACCTTTGAAATATATGTTTTCCAACCACAAATTCTTATTAAATGACTTGTAGGTGTAAGGTGGACTTATCAGAATGGAAATAGGTATACCTCTATGCTTGAAAATACTTTTGAGAATCTTGAACTTTCAACCAAACTACCCAATTCTAGGAGGTTGTCACATTTAGGAAGAATTTACCAATTTAACTCACCTACACCTTTGATTTCCCCACAATTTATCTGGAATCTAGAAGTTAACACAAAAGTAAATTTTCTTTAATACATCCCTACTTTATCATCAGTGAGAGCTATTTACCAAATCCTAAACTGTAGGATTGGTTGTATGCTAATAAACCAATCTGAGAATGAAACTGACATAAATGGTGGGAAATTTGATGAAAAAATAACGTGACAATACCCTTCAGAGAGGAGCAAGGCACTTTGAAAATTGCTGTAACCCATCTCAAGCAGGAAAATAACATAACTAACAAAGAAAGTATTGTAATGTGTGATAATCCATATGCTAACTATTGCTTGAATAGCTTCATGAGTTTATTTAAATATAAATGCAATTAGCTCCAAAATTAATGTATCTCTTAAGGCCAATAGAAAGCTAAAGGTAAAGCTTAGACCTGTTTCCTTAGTATATTGGGACATGAAGCAATGAATTAAAGGGACACAATATGTTTTAGTTTTTGGCAACTGATATTTGAAAGAAAATTTCTTGTAATGGATGTTACTGAATACAAGTGATCTCTGTTACTGTGATAATTTTCACAGATGCTTATGTTATGATTCTAACTTTAGCAGCGGTTCCTAATACTTGAAACATTTAGACAAGAAAATTATAAGCTTTACTGAAAAATATTAGAAAGTAATACAGAAGAAAATTAATGGCCTTTAAGCATTTTCTCATTCAGCAATAGGGAAGCAATTAGAAAGCTAACAAAGTAAGGCGTGAAATTGTGGTAGAGTTTTTATCTGAGTATCTTTTCAAATCATTTTGTACATTAGATTGTGGCTGAAATAATAATCATGCATTTGGCTTGAATACATTGTCTATGGTAAGAGGGTAAACATAATGTAGTTTAAAAAGTTTTTATAAGAAAAGTTTAACATATAAAATTGGTCTATTCAAAGATCAAAGCACAATACTAGCATTAAGTCCCTTAACATGATGAAAAAAATCACAGTAAAGACATCATTCTTCCCGTTTGGCGATTGAGCTCTTGAAATGAAAAGAATAAATGCTTTATCTCAGGGTGGGTGACCAGGTCAAAATTCTGGATAGTAATAAGGAACCCAAATACAAAACATTTCACATCTATTGTTCTCTTTGCTCAATCTTGTTTATATGTTTGGTACATATTTAAGTGAAATTATGAACTTAAAAATATTGAATGAAAAAGATTTTAAAAAGAAGCAGAAAAGAGGGTGGGCCACAGTGGCGCAGTGGCAAATTTCTTGCCTGCCATGCTGGAGACCCGGGTTCGTTTTCTGGTGCCTGCATGTAACAACAACAACAAAAATCATCATAAAAAGAAGCAGAAAAGAAAGCAAGAAAAGGTAGGATAGGAAACAAAGGAAGAGAAAATGAAAAGTCAAAAGGGTAATGGAGAACATTGGTAAAAGGTCCTAAGTTAAAGTGAAAAATAAGTTTTACTTCGAGAGCACTAAATGATTAATAAATAGTAATTTGTCCTCAATAAGCATTGTTTTTTGATCATTGAATTAAATAAACTTAAATACCAACCAACACTTTCCCCTATATTTTCTATCAGATCATAATTGACTTTAAATTTACTGATTTTACAAGAAAAAGCAAGCAAAAGAAGTATATATGTAAGATCCTGAATGCTGAAAAGATTTTGTATTACATTAATCATCGAGGTTTAAAACAGTGACAATTACTTTATATTATAGAAAAGCAAATAAACTATCTTATTATGATCCAGCCATATAATCAAATCACCAAAGATGAGATACAAAGAAACATGTTTTCACCCCTTCTTCTGTATGTCATAGAATTATGCTACTGCAGACTATGAATGAATTTCTGGCCCAGTGGTTCCCAGAGGAGTGGAGGGTGGGAACTCCTGGAAGAGGGAAAAATACTACCACCCACTCCCCCAGCTGGAATATTTGGAAAATGATTAGGGTCTTGCTAGTTGCCACAATGTCTGGATCTTGCTACTGAACTTAGAGCCTGAAAGCCAGAGATACTATCCATGTATGTGGGCATAATGGACAATTATCTCACCCAAAATTCCATAGTACCCCCATTAAGAAACACTGAAGAGATAACAGTTACATGTCCCTCTTAGATACACGTTTAGATGTTTTTAACCTAGGATGATAACAAGTCATTTTCACATGTTTTCTTCACTCTATCAACTGTCTTGGCCCAGCACATGTACATAGGAAGTGGTTAATAGAAGTTTGCTAAATAACTTTGCCCAAAAAACAGTGATGAAGAGCTTGATGTCCCTCCTGGCCTCTGAGTGTTATTATTCTTAAGTGGGGTCACTATAGATAAACAGTTCTTTGCTCAAATTTAAAAACTTGATCACATCAATTCATTTAGCGATGGTAAGACTTTGCAAAACTGAATCACATGAAACAAACTCATGAACCTGAAAGTACCAGTAATTCTGATTCTGCCTATAAGTGCGATCCCAAACAAGTAAAGAGAAGCAGGGCCATCATGTGGCTGTGCACAGCACAACTCTTAGGGACTCCATTCACATTGACTACGATGCAAATAATGCCTTTAGAGTCGTCTAGTACACAATCTCAGTCCAACCAAATGTAGGAACTCTGAAATATTTTTTCTTTCTAGTGGGCACGGAATTAAAGAAGGTGAATGTTCTTAAGAAACATTATCATCAACTTATGACATCTTAATTGCTGTTCATCATATATAAATTTTTGTATAGTCAGTAACAATAGTTGGACTTTCTCATCCGTTTTCTAGACAGTGGTAGAAGCTGAGGAGTCTGTTTCTAGGCACAAATCATATGTGTGATCTTTAGGCCCAGCCATAGGCAACGACAAGGCTTTGCCTGGCAAGCATCCTGAGGGGAAGTTGCCTTCCACACCCAGATATGGTGCACAAGTGCATTGCAGTTTTCTGGAGGGAGTTACAGGCAAGGACTCAGCAACACACACCCTACCCCCACACACTGCATCAAAGCCAACCATGCTCATACACATATTTGCATTCCTAGCCCAGCCACTTCAGCTGTCTCCTTATCTGGGGCCTCAGCTGATGCACTACCCAGGTGATTCTGCAGAGCTCACTTTATCTGGGGCCTGGACTAAGGCACTTTTCTCTAATTAGACACAATAAGCTTCCACTCCTAGTCCTCCCCGGCCCTGCCTTCCCAGCCAGAGTCTATAAAAAGGAAGGAGTCTGTCGTTTAGGGCTCTTAGGCAATACCTTTGTCTAGTGTCATTCTATGGAGAAAGATGGAATACCGAGGAACCAGCTACACTTTTTGCCTCTTGTTTGCAATGACGCAGTAAGTTGATAAAAGTTTGATTCTTACTTTCCCATTGGCTTGTGATTCTAACTGACCACAATTAGATACTTAATTGTTTGGCAAAAGCCTAATAAAATGTTTTTTCCTAGAATCCAGTAAAACAAATACTTACTGAGCATTTACTATTATTAGAGAATTAGCCCATGAACATCATGCTTTATGATTCGCTTATTCTTCAGAACAACCCTGTTAGGTAGTCCCTACTGTCACTTTATAGATGAGGAAATAGAGACACAAAAAGATTAACTGATACATCCAACATAAGAGGAAGTGAGAGAAACCCATCAATTGTAATATTTGCAAAGTCTTTAGAATCCTGCTTGGCAAATGGCTAGCACTCAGTAAGGAGGTAACCATGGTTACACAGAGCTAATTGCAACCATTTTATTTTGCTTCATTATTGACCCCATTTTGAAGAGAGACTTTTTTTAAACCTCATCCCTAAGCTTATCTTGACATCCATAGGAAATTACTTTTTTTTTTGACTTTGTAGTTTCCCTTACATTAACTACAATAAAATCTATGAATCACTGACATACATATATATATATATCTGACAATATTACATTGAAAGTTAACACTAGTTAACTTTCCTCTATTACAAGTGCTATGGTAGAGCTCAATACTAGTGGTCAATAAGAGGGAGGGGCAAGGGGTATGGGATGTTTCGGGTTTTCTTTTTTCTTTTTATTTCTTTTTCTGGAGTAATGCAAATGTCCTAAAAATGATCATGGTGATGAATGCACAACTATTTGCTGATACTGTGAACCACTGACTGTATACTTTGGGTGGATTGTATAGTGTGTGAATATGTCTTGATAAAAATACATTTTAAAAAATCTAGTGAATCATAAAAACTAAAGGAATGTTCTATTGCAGACTAGATTTTAGTTTAACCTAGCATATAACACCACAAAGGAAGAGTAACATTTTAATTCAAAATGACACATACTTTGGGGAAAACAGAACAAAGTACTTTCTTTTGAATCATCCTGATTAGGAAGTGAAGAATCATAAAAATGAGCATTTTGGTTTTCTCCTCACCTTTGACCTTGAGATTTCTACCTTTCATTCAGGAAATATGTTTTTCATTGCATTGTCTTCAACATTTTTACTATGTCTTGCCTATAAATATCTTGGTTTTTAAAGAGAAAGGCAAGAGCATGTGGAAAAAGAGCAAAAACAAAATGTTTAAAACAACAAATTACATACTCAGAAACAAACATTGAAAACAATCAATGGATATTTCGCAGAATTATTACATAATGAGATATGAAATACTGAAGTACATATAAGCAGAGTAAGGCATTTTCTGGAAAAATCTCAAAGTACTCTTTGTTAAAAGAAAAAATTGTTCCATCAACTGACCAGGAAGATAGATTTTAAATTTCATTAGAGTTGCTTTCCTTAGGGAATCTCCTATGTACAAATCAAACTGTAGGTTGACCTGGTCTCCTAGGAGAGTGCAATTAAAATTACAGGACCAGGGAGCATAACTACATAAATTAAGGCCTTGGTAGATATTCCTTGGGGAGTGTGATGGGGGCTCAGCCTTAACTTGGGTACAAATTGAAATCATTATAAGGCCTGCAATCATTGAATTAAATGTGAAACTATATAAATTCTTATGTTTTCTGTAATATTAACCAAATTATAAAATATACAACTCAAAAATTAATGTGTAATATTGTATTTAGCTCCTAGTGTGCCTAGCATTATTCTGAGGAACGGGAATAAACCTCAGCTTTTCCCCTTAAGATAAAAAAGCCTGAGAGTTCAAAGCCTGAGAAAAGAAGCAGGTGCACAGCACATTCTTATTTAACCCTGCCTCCTGCCTCTAATGACGTGACAGAATTCCAGCAACTGACCCGCATTAAGCCAATCATGGCATTTTACCTCTAGCTGTCACTGACTGATTCAAGAGCGAGTTCCTGACCCAAGCTGGGCCTATAGAATTCTTCTGCAGGATTCATGACCGAAGATAGTCAAGTCAACGTCTCTTGGGAGACTGAATCTGTAATAAATGAAATCCCAAATCTTGAGAGAAGACAGTAGCTGGAATGAGTCAAAATATTTACCTACTTGAGCTAGAAAGCTGCCCTGATGGTGAGGGACAGTCTTTCCATCGCCATTGCACTCATCGCCATTGTCTCATCCTTAGTCATGAACTCTAAATTATGCATTGTGCTGCATGGCGACTGAACCTGGACTTGGCCTATAGTCAGTTCTCCTCCCTTCCAGACTTGCAGAAAACAGTGTGTAAGATAAGTTTCTTTGTACAAATCAATTTAGATGACAAGCTGTGCACCTGGAGGAATGAAATTAAATTTGTTTATTAGGCAAACTAACTATAGGGTTCACCAAGCTGAGTCCATCATAATTTTGATAAGGAAGGTTGTGGGAGATGGGGAACATGAACCTACACCATCTAGTGTAAACTTTCTTCCTCTCATAACATCCTCCCTCCAATCCCCCATAACTGCTAGTGTTTCTTTGGTCAACTGATGTTCAAAATCTGAGAGTAGGTTAAAGAAAAAAAAAGGACTTATATTGGGGTGTTCTGTAACCCTGTAGATAGACCACAGTTCCCTGGAATATCGGGCTAGGAGAGTAGAGAGGAAGTTCTTCAGTATAAAAGGTTCTAATTTTGTATATACCATTTAATAGCCATGCAATCAGTGTTCTAATATATAAAATACGGACAATCAGATCAACCATGTCTTTTTTTTTTTTTTTGCATGGGCAGGCACTGGGAATTGAACCCGGGTCTCCAGCATGGCAGGCAAGAACTCTGCAGCTAAGCTGCTGTGGTCCACCCAACCATGTCTTCTTTTTGTAGCTATGTGAAAAGGATCAGCTATGAAAGTGAATATAAAAATGAAAAATAATTGATTAATAGAATTCAAGAGACTCCCTATTTCCAGTGAGGAGAAAGGTAGACTATATGAAAACAGACAAACGAAGCCGATACGCAGAAAGGAGAGTTGAAGTGCGCATGCAGTCAGTGATAAATATATATTGAGTGGTCACAGTTGCAGGAATTCCCTGGTAGCATTCAGTGCTTAATTCCAGCTTCTCCTGTTGCCCATCTCCATCCCCAACACTGACCTACCTGAAACTTGGTCATTCAGTAACATACTCGGACTTTTTTTTTGTTTATAGTATTAGATTTAGTCACTTGAACCAAAGAGATGTATATAAGGCAGAAAACAGATGAAAGAGAGGAGAGGAAGGTCTGCTTGGAAAAGATAGTTTTTGTGGCTATGAAGAAAGAAATTTCATAATGAAGAACAAACTGAGAACTGAAGCAGTGTTTACTGATTTCTGGGAAAGACGAAATTCTGGAAAGGAGCACAGGATGGACTAGGACACCAGCTCAGAGGAGAGCCCATGTGATGGGGCTCTGACTAATGCTGAGATATCTTATAAACCAGTGGTTTTCAAAGATTTTAGCAGTGAAATATGTCCAAATGAAATTTAATAAGAACCTCAGTATAAAATAGATTTAGGTGCTATCTCCTTATTATACATTTATTTATAAGTAAAAATTGTTAACTTTTGCTTTTTGGGAAGATAACCAATGAGGTTAATAGGCCTGTTTGTATGAAAACCTATATAGTATGAGGGATTATGGATAACAATTTTAGGCATGTCAGCCTTTGTATTCATGAGATTTTAATTAAATATACTCAGCCATTCTTTAGAACATGGTTTGAAAAATTATAGGTCATGTCCAAGCTCCCCCATTTAGAGTTGAGACGACTGAAATTTTTTGAAGGTTAGTGGCTACCCTAAGTTATACATATCATAGATCCAGAATTGGAATAGTTATCTCACTCTAGCTAGCCCTTACTTTTTCTACCATATTACAAGAGTCTCAAGGGATATGGTAAAATTCACAGTAAAATTTATTCAATTTATCTGAAATTTGATCAACAATTTATGAAGATATGAGTGGGTTCTATTGAACGAGGAAATGCTAATAAATATAAAAAAGAATGCAATAAAATTCTGAGTTAGTTCAAGTTCACATTTCATGAAAATGTTCACAAACGTTCTTTGGCTCAAGCTAATTACATTTGATTGAAAATCTGGAATGAAATTTGTCTTCATATGACTGATATCATTGCTCACTTATGAGATACACTTGAAATTTTGAGTTTCCCTAAGAAACACAATTATGATACAAATAGAGTCAGCTTTAAGTAGAGAAAGTATCAATTCAAAGCAATTTTTAAGGGCATCTGTTAAGCTTCTCCCTCTAAAGCATCTCACTCTATTTCCTTTCTGCTTGCCTGCCTTCCTGCCTCCCTCCCTCCTTTCCCTTCTTCCTTTCTTCCTTCTAAAACAAATGTTTTTCCCCACTTAATGATAAAATTCCAAAAGAGAATAAAAATTTTGTGATGAAAATGGAAGTACTCACTCAATAAAACTCTGTGTGCTCAATATTTATTGAGCACACAATAAATAGCACAATAGCTGGATGCTCTAGGGCTGTGTCTTCCCATACGGAGGCTACTAGCTACATGGCTATTTAAATGTAAATTTAAATTCATTAAATTTAAGAATTTAATTCTTCAATCACACTGGCAACATTTCAAGTGCTCAACAGTCACACATGGCTCGAACAACTGCACCACCACAGAAAGTTCTATCAGTTAGCACTGATCTAGGGTATAGATCTAAAGGTATGAATATCAGTTCTTGTCTTTAAGGATCATACAATTTTGTCTGAATTTTTTTTCTGTTTTCTTTTTATTGCTTTTTCTGAATTGATGCAGATGTTCTAGGAAATGATCATGATGAATATACAACTGTGATGATAGTGTGAGTTATTGATTATATAACAAGAACGGAATAATCATATGATAAGAATGCTTGTGTTTGTATGTGGTTATGTATCATAAATAAAAAATAAATTAATTTTAAAAATTAGCAAAAAAGGATCATTTAATTTTGTCAGGAGAGTAAGACTAACATAGATGAAGCAATAGGTTACAGTGTAGAAAAGTGGTAAAACAGAGTGGAGCTAACTCTCATTGCTTTAGAAAATACTTCACAGGTAGAAATGTTTTTTAAAAAGGAGGCAATTGTAGGAGAACAGACAGATATGAGTAACTGAATGACTAAAATCATTCTACTATTCTAAGTCATAAATAGGAAGGAAGGTGGGTCCCTGCTTAAGAATTTGATTAGATGCATATGACCACAAATTCAATATTTCAGCTTGGATTATGTGGAGCTAAGAAAATAAATGTTAGAAAAGTAAATAGTTCAGCAGTAGGAAGATTCTTCTTATGCCAGCAGGCTTTAGGTGGCAAAGTTGGAAAGAATTAGGGAAGACAGCTGAAGGCAGTGCTACTTCATATCCTCAAGAAGAAGCTCCATTGTGAAAAAAACACCCTTGCTAATTAAGGGACAGTTAGCAAAACATTTCTTTACCTCTGTATAGGGTTAGATTCTGTTTAGAAATTATCAACCTTGAAAATCAATGTTCGCCTTTAAAGATAAGTATACATGTATGTGTATTGAATCTAATTTAACAAGTATCTGTAGAAAAATTAAAAGATTAAAGAAGTATTTGCTCCTAACTCATTTGGATCTGGAGACTTGGACACAGACTAAATTTGAAGAGTCCACACCCTCCCTGGAATTTTCTACAGGATTTGAAAAGTGTAAGATGCTACAGTTTATTTATTGGTGATTCCTAGGCATTATTTTAGAAAAAAATGTTCAGACTTGGGGAAACATTTTGGGGGGTGTTTGGAAGTGGATAAGGGTCTAAAATGCATTACGCACAAGGCTAGCCAGGATTAGGGATTTATTTCTTCTTTTGTTGTATTTAATAGCCCAAGTGGGAAAGAAACCATAATCTCCTGGCATGGCTGGAGCCAATTTACTCAATGAAAAAAAGTCAACTGGAGATTATGATTCTTTGACCTTGGAACTATTTTAGCTTCCAAATATCTTGCAAAGTTACTGCTAGTTTGCCAAGTTAGACTCAGCAGGGCTGTTAATGGAGTGTATAATTTAGTACATTTTAAAAATAATTACTTTATTGGGGTGCACGGGTAGTTCAGTGGTTAGAATGCCCGCCTTTCATGCGGGAGACCCGGGTTTGATTCCTGGACCATGTACCTCCCCCCCCCAAAAAAATTACTGTTGTCCCATGGAAATTGGCCTAACATTGTGTTTGTGTCAAATGATGGCATATGAATGGATATATATTCAGTAATGCAAATAATATTTTCTGCTTGTTAATGGACAGGTTTCATCCTATGTTTGTCCTCTCTTCTTCAAAAGACACTGGCTTCTCTTAGGTTTCTGGTTTTCACTGATCCATGCCATTGTATTATATAGTGTGCTCACTGAGAATACTCAATGATTGCCTTGTTTTAGAGCACTTTTAATGAACTTTTGGCAGGTGCAAGTTTCAGTAGGATTCAAAATCACTGGAGGCAATCACAGAGGCAAATCAGCTGGTGTGTAGGAAGCAAATGTCTCCGAACAATTTAGAAGGTAACATTTATAATTCCTTCCACAGTTGCATGTGCTTTATAATTTTAAAATAATTTTATTTGCATTATATTACTGGATTGTCACAGGTGCAACGTTGGAAGGCAATGTGATATATTGGAATGGAAAGAGTATGGACTTTGAGATCAGACAATTATAGAATTGCAAAGACCAAATGAGGCAGTATATATTAAAACACCTGGCACTTAATTGGAACTATATTTATACAGTTTTTCTTTTATATTACAGATAATTTGGAGAGGCTTCTTATAGATGTAATACAATAAGAAAGGTCTAATTCAGAATTTTTTCCTTCTCAGTCATTCATTTGATTTTTATCTTGAGGGTAAAATAAGCCCCATGCTTTCTTTTAAATAATGCAGTATTGTGGGTAGTTGGGCATTATTTAAAAATGGGCTGAAATCAAAATTTCCATTTCCAATTGGCAATGGTTATTAAAAGCAGACTGATAGTTTGGTGAATAATCATTCATTTAGCAGCGTGGGGGAGGCTTAGAGCCTTCAGGGTAGTTCTGGAGCAGGAATGCTTATGGAGCTTGCTTTAAAACACCATGTGTGATAGTTCTGGTTACCATATATAGACCCTTGACAGCTCCCTATTGATTAGGATTGACAATAGTATTTGTATTGCCCTTTATTGCTTAGTATACAGCCTTGCACATGAGAGAAGCTCCATAAATATTCATCATTTTGGAGATAACCTGCTAGCTCAAAGAAAAACAAATTGGACTTTCCTGTTTCATCATTTTTATTGTTGCTATTGCTTGAGTGTATCTGTTAGTGTTAGTGTGCACATCTGCAGAAGACACACCTTCAATATCATTTAGTCATTACATACTAAGGTTGTGTTATACATAATAGGATGGTTTTGCATAATTTATGTTACTTTATTTTGGCAGCAGAAATATTGTCAAACAAAAAACCATAAATGTTCATTTTTATCATATAAGGAGATATTATTAATGAAACTTGAGTGAGTGTTGTTAAGAGCCTTAAAGGTATAGATTTTAGTTCTTTTTTTGACCTATTTCCTGATTCATCAGACGGGACTAATTTCAGTCTTGTAGGTTCTTTCCATAGATTGTTCACAGATTTTTTTGTGGAAGTGCTTTGAAACAATAAAATACAAAAGTGAGATAGAGTTATTGTTATTTTCTAGTAAGGGTAATGGGTTTGTAAAAGTCTCCCTCGAGATTAGAAGCACATATTTCACCAGTAAGCTAAACAATAGTCATGAAAGAGAAATGCCCTGGTCTATGTGGTGCTAGAATCCATGATCTTGATCTTGTTATCAAGATCCTCTAACCAACCAATAAACTATCCATACATAGGCATCAACTCATAGAAACTAACATGAATAAAGCCAAGGTTACTGTTATTTGAGAGCCTACTGTACTCCAGGTACTGTGCTAAGCATTATTGCTGCCTGTTATCTCTTTTCATCCTCACAATCACCCCAGCCATTGGTCATTATTAACTGTTTTATGGATGAGGCAAGTGAGGCTTAGCAAAGATATATAACTTCTCCCAAGTCACATAACTAGTATGTCAGACAACTAATATGATTTGAATCTAGATATGTCTGATTCTGAAGCTTAGTCACTATATAGCCTCCAGACATTATAACAAATTTCAAGGACCTTTTTTTCCCTTATTTTTTTTAAATTAATCTTAAATTTTTTAAAAAATACCAAAAAACACCAAACAAAAGCAAACATTCTTAACTTTTGATCATTCTGTTCTACATATATAATAAGAAATTCACAATATCATCACATAGTTGCATGTTCACCACCATGATCATCTCCCGGATCATTTGCATCCATCCAGAAAAAGAAATAAAAAGAAAACAGAAAAAAATTCACACACACCACACCCCCCACCTCTCCCCCTCACCAACCACTAGCATCCCAATCCAAATCTATTTTAACATTTGTTCCCCTATCACTCATTTTTATTCCATATGCTTTACTCATCTGTTGACAAGGTAGATAAAAGGAGAATCAGACACAAGGCTTTCCCAATCACACAGTCACATTGTGAAAGCTGTATCATTATACAATCATCTTCAAGAAACATGGCTACTAGAACACAGCTCTACATTTTCAGGCAGTTCCCTCCAGCCTCTCCATTACATCTTGACTAACAAGGTGATAATCTATTTAATGCGTAAGAATAACCTCCAGGATAATCTCCTGACTCTGTTTGGAATCTCTCAGCCATTGACACTTTATTTTGTCTCATTTCACTCTTCCCCCTTTTGGTGGAGAAGGTTTTCTCAGTCCCTTGATGCTGAGTCTCAGCTCATTCTAGGGTTTCTGTCCCATGTTGCCAGGAAGGTCCACACCCCTGGGAGTCATGTCCCACGTAGACAGGGAGAGGGTGGTGAGTTTGCTTGTTGTGTTGGCTAGAAAGAGAGGCCACATCTGAGCAACAAAAGAGGTTCTTTTGGGAGTGACTCTTAGGCCTAATTTTAAGTAGGCTTGACCTATCCTTCCCCAAATTTCAAGGACCTTGATGTGCCAATAACCCTGAAATGCTATTGATGTCTGCACATCTCAGGCTGTTTCTTACCTCTGGCCTTTGCATAAGTTGTCCCCTCATTATGGACTATTGGTTCCCTTTCTCTCCCCATACCATACATACTAGAACTAATTCTCCCAGTCTTTGCCTTCCTTTAAGATTCAGTCAGGACAATCTCCATTCACAGCTCCCAACTCCAGTCTGGATTAAATGGACCCCTCTGTGTCACCACTGCCTCACTTCTGAGTGTGCCATCCCTGCACATTCCTGCACACTTACCACAAGGCATTGCAGTTATTTCTTTGTTTAGACCATTAGACCATGAACAACCTGGGAGTAAGGACAACATAACTATGTATCCCCAATATTAGCCCAGTAATATGGCATGTGCTCAATAAATATAAGCTAAAATGAACTAATTACACGATACAAACCAACCTTGAATTTTTTACTTCATGTTTAGGGTAGATACATTATTTAAATTTATAAACTAAATAAATACCTAGACTATAAATTTCATTGAACAACATGAATAAAAAGGGGAAGTAACAGCCGTAAAACTCCATTACATTTTTGGCAAACAGAGCACTAAAGTTAAATATCATTAACATTAGCTACTGAATTAGATTTGTATTGATGCTATATTGTGGTTATCATCAAGGGTAGTAGTAAGGCCATTTTATGTAATGAAATAAGGATTTTTTTTCCATATTTGCAAGTTATCAATGTTCCCAAGACTTTACCATCTTCAGAGAAAAGTTTTTGCCCAAATATCTATTCATTTGGGAACTTCATTTGTGGGATTAAGTAAATTTTAACTCAGTGTGGTAGAAAAGGATCTTCATTTCATACAGTGAAAAGAAGGCTTTTTCTATAATAGCTTGTTAAAAAAAATACTATTTTTTTTAACCCCCAGGGAACCTTGATACTGATTACACCCTGGTTTTCAGTTCTGGACCTGTTTTGGAAAAACTGACTCGGGTAGATCCTCCCTGAGGGGCTTTCCTCCCAGAATGAGCCCCCACAGATAAAAGTTGCTAGGGGTTATGAAAGGTGTGCCAAAAACATACAGAGGCAAAAAATGAAACAAAACAAATAACAAAAACAACAGCAGATCAACATTTCCTGAGGAGGAAAAGGGGTAAAAAAAAAAAATCTTTCTCCTGTGGCCGAAACAACTACACAACAAGAGAAATCTCAAAAATCATTTCATGTATGTTGGGAAATCAGAAAAATAAGAGCTGAAAAAACTTTGATCATTGAAACAGAAGCCAGGCTAGAGGTCTAGAATAAGTTGAACCAAAGGATGAAGAACAGTTAGAGCACAAAGCCAGTCAAGAATAAAATCCTAGGTAGGAGAGGGAAAACCACCTCCAGAATAAACTAATCTAGAAAATCAGATGCCTAGATACCAGTAAAAAGTCATGAGTCACACATGAAGCACGTATATATGGCTTAGTCAAAGGAATGAACTAAAATCTCAGATGTGATACAGCAGTGTAAATAACTAAGGGTGTTCAAACAAACTTTCTAAGTCAATTCAATGAGTTGAAGGAAAATGTGGCAAAAGATGAAGGATATAAAGAAGATGCCAGGAGACCATAAAGGTGAACTTGCAAACTTGCAAAAACATATGACAGAATTTATGGGAATGAAAGGCACAATAAAAGAGATGAAAAATATAATGGAAACATATGATAGCAGATTTGAGGAGGCAGTCAAAAAATTAGTGAACTAAAGGACAAGACATCTGAAATCATACAAAAACAAATAGCAAGAATAATGAAAAAATTTGAATAATTAAAGATTAAATTCCTGGGGCTGACAAAATCCAGGAATTGAAGGACAACATGGAATACACAGATATATATGTTATAGGTGTCCAGGAAGGAGAATAGAAATGAAAAGGGGCAGAAAGAATAAGGAAATAATCACCAAAAATTTCCCAACTTTTTTGAGAGACATCAAATTACAGGTCCAAGAAGCAAAACATACCCCAGACATAATAGATCCAAATAGCCCTACTCCAAGGCACTAATCAGATTGCCAAGTGTCAAAGACAGAGAATTCTGAAAGCAGCATGAGAAAAGCAATTCATCACCTATAAGGGAAGCTCAGTAAGACTAAGTGTAGATTTCTCCACAGAAACATGGAGGCAAGAAGGCAGTGATATATTTGAAATACTGAAAGAGGAAAAGCTGCCAGCTGAGAATTCTATATCCAACATTTTGTCCTTCAAAAATGATGGAAAGTTTAAAATATTTACATATAATACTATGTAAAAACTCTCTCAGTTTTTACTGAGTTCATGAGAGAGTTTGTGAACAAGAGACCAGCTCCTACAGGAAATACTAAAGGGAATACTATAGACTTTTAGGAAAAGATAGGCAATAGAGGTTTGGAGGAGAGTGTGGAAATGAAGATCAGTGAGGGTAACTAAAAGGGTAAAAAGAGAAAATATAAGATATGGCATATAGAACCCAAGGGACAAAATAGTTGAAGTATGGCCTTTACAGTAATAACATTAAATGTTAATGGATTAAACTCCCAAATTAAGACATCGACTAGCAAAATGGACTAAAAAAATTGTGATCCATCCATATGGATCAAGAGATTCATTTTAGATCTAAGGACAAAGATAGGTTGAAAGTGAAAGGTTGGAAAAAGATATTCCATGCAAACAACAACCAGAAAAGAGCAAGGGTAACTATATTAATATTTGACAAACTAGACTTTAAATGTAAAATACATGAATAACAATGTGTTATCAATTTAGGAATATTTGTAATAAGATGATAAAATATAAAATGTTTTTTAAACACATTTTGTTATGGCATGTATAAGGCTTTCAAACTCATGCTTTAAAATCTCAAGGTTTAATAAGGTTACTTTTTATTAAAGAATCCAATACTTTTTTAAAACTAAAGTACATTTTTCTTAATTGTAACTCTCCCACTCCAGATGTAAATACAAAATCTGGAATTTTCACATGCTCTATATTTAAAACTTCATTTTACCTTCAACTATATACTCCATACATGTACATTATCTATTTTAGATAATTGTCACAGCTTTTATTCAGGCTGATAATAGATGTGGTCAGGGAAGACATCTCTGAGAAGGTTATATTTCAGTTGAGACCAGAATTATGATGAAGAGTCAGCTACATGGAACTCTAGGAAGAGATAATCCCAGGCAGGCAGAAAAGACAGCAAGCACAAAGGTCTTGAAGCAGGTAAAAATTTAATACATTTAAGGAACTGAAAACCTGCCAGAGTGGCTGAAGTGTAGTAAACACCAGGAGCAAAGTCTACAGTGAAGTTGGAGTGGTAGGTAAGGGATAGCAGATAAGGTAGACTTCCTGTGAGATTATTGTCCTCAGCTTCATGAATTAAATCCAAGATGAATGATGGTTGGTACTTTGGTAAATCCAGGCTCAAGCTCACAAAACATTATTCTAGTCTTTGCTCAATACTCAAGGATGCAGAACTATAAATTGCCTGATAAAAACAGTGGAGCAAAGTTGCTCATTCCATTTACAAGAGTTACTCGACGTAACCATTTTTCCTGGCACCAATTTTTTTAATAAATTAGTGTAAATTCCTGTAAGTGTAAACTTAAAGGAATTGATATATTAAAAACCAGTCCATAAAATTTCCTACTTATGTATCTTCTAAATTATATACTGCTTATATTTATTATTTTTCTATCAGACTTTAATTACAATGAATTCTTCTACTCTGGCTGAGGACCAATATGAGCTAACAAATACTTCTGTGGGATATTTTTTGTTAAATGAGGTTGTAGCTTCTTTTATTAAGTTTAATGTTTTACCATTGCATAGTCTTTTGTAAAGATTGCAACAAAGCAGCAGAGTCTAATTTGATTTTTTTTATTTTAAGGAAGAGATCAATTCCTTTAGCCAAACATATGACAGGATGTCATTATAATTAGTATTCCTTTAGCCACATTCAAGCTACCTAATTTCAGTTAAGGATGACTGGAATATATCTTCAGTGCAGAAATTTGGCAGAACTTGTAAAGCTGTCATAGCAAAAGTAGCATTAGTTTTAAGCAGACTCTCTCTGCCACTGACAACTTTGTATGCCAATGTCCTGTCTAAAAATTTGGGTTGAGATAGCTATCATGTTAAGAAAGAATCTACATATTCTTAATTTATGAGATGTTTCTAACAATATTTTTTATTGAATTTTACCAAATTACTTTACAGCCATTGAGAAAAATCAAAGGATTTCTTTCTTGGGGACTGACTAATATGACTAATTGAATAGTTTACTTAACTGTCCTTGTATTTAATAAACCTCGGTGTTTCAATGTGCAGTTTTAATGTGCTGCTAGTTTTTACTTACTAGCATTGCATTTAGTATTGTTGCATTGTTTGTCATAAGTGATAATGTCTGTAGTCCGCTTTGGGAGGTAACCATCATTATGTTTTGCAGTTTATTGAAGTTATATTTACTTTCAAAAAAGATTTTGGAAGTCTTTCTTTTCTTGCTATGTTATTGAAGTTATTCAAATAACATTGCAATTTATTGACTCAGAAGTTTTGGTGACACTATCTGAGCCTTGTGATTTTGGTGAGGTAGCTCTTTGACAAATTGATCTTCTTCTATTGGCATCAGTCTGTTTAAATATTCTAATTCTTTGACTCTCTTTTTTGTAAATTCACAATTTGGGGGGAAATTCAATTTTAAAATTACTATATGCAAAAATATACTTCAGTAAGTTGATAGTGTATAAATTATATAAAATCATTAGTTTATATATAAACAATACAGAGTTACAAGATATAATTGGGAAAAGAACCCTATGTAATACCAACAGAAAAGATTAACTAGAATAAACTTGAGAATTTTAAAGAACTGTATGAAGAACTTTAAGCTACTTCTGAATGATGCAAAAGAAAACCTGTGTGTATATATATATAAAATGTAATATAAAGATATCCCAATAAATTTATCAATAGCTTTTTAACTAGACAAAATATTTTCTAAATTCATAGTGGTAAACAGGCAAACATGAATAGATGTTTTTGCAGGAAACTGCAAAAAGAAAGCAGAGAGAGAGACTGATTACATCACATACAAAAATATATCCTATACCATTCATAATTAACAAACATGATACAGGATACAACAAACAAAAACCATATTCAAATGTATGCATGAGTTTTGCATATGATAAAATTGTCATCTAAATCAGTGAGGTAATAATGCTTTATATAATAAATGTTGTGACAGTTGTATAGCTATAAAAATAAATTAACCTGAAGCAATACCTCACATTGTACACCAGCATAATTTCCAAATGGATTAAACATTTAATCATTTAATTATATAAGTGAAACCATATATAGAATGTAAATGAATTATTTTATAACCTTTGGGTGTGTAATAATTTTCTAAATATGACTCAAAATCCAGAATTTATTAAATATTTTGTCAATTACTCACTTATCTACAACGTAATCTCTATCTTATGTCTATCTATACCTTTGCATAATATATCAGTCTTCTGTTATCATGACAGTGCTACACTGCCTTAATTATAGCTCTATAATAATTATAATTAAGTACTGATACCTATTGTTATACATTCTTCAACTGGTTTATCTTAGCTGACTTTGGCCATTTTGTTCTTCCATATAAATTCAGAATCATTTTGTCTAATTCCATTAAAATTCTGATTAACTTGGAGATTACTGAAATCTTTTCAATACTGAATGCTGCTTAACTTGGTTATACTGAATCCCCTCATTATTTGGTCTTCTTTCAATGAAGTTTTGCAATTTCTTCCATAAAGATTTTGCACATCTGTTTAGATTGATTCTTGAGTACCCTGTTGTTCTAGTTTGTAGCTGCCAGAATGCAATACACCAGAGACAGAATGGCTTTTAAAAGGGGAATTCAATAAGTTGCTAGTGTACAGATGTAAGGTCTAGAAAATATCCCAATTAAAACAAGTCTATAGAAATGTCCAATCTAAGGTATCCAGGGAAAGATACCTTGGTTCAAGAAGGCCGATGAAGTTCAGGGTTTCTCTCTCAAGTGAGAAGGCACATGGCAAACAGGATCAGGGTTTCTCACTCAAGTGGAAGGGCACATGGCGAACACAGCATCATCTGCTAGCTTTCTCTCCTGGCTTCCTTTCATGAAACTTCCCAGGAGGCATTTTCCTTCTTCATCTCCAAAGGTCGCTGGCTAGTACACTCTCTGCTTCTCATGGCTGTGGCATTCCCTGCTCTCTCAGAAATCTCTCTTTCTCCAAAATGTTTCCTCTTGTATAGGATTCCAGTAAACTAATTAAGACCCACCCAAATAGGTGGAGACACACCTCCATCTAATCCAGTTTAACAGCCACTCTTGATTAAATCTCATCTCTAGGGAGATGATCTAATTACAGTTTCAAACATACAATACTGAATAGGGATTCAAAGAAAGCTGCCTTTACAAAATGGGATTAGGATTAAAACATGGCTTTTCTAGGGTACATACATCATTTCAAACCAGCACACCTATATTTTGTTGCTATTTTAAATGATAATCCATTTTAAATAAAATATTTTATTGCCACTTTGTGGAAATTCCATTGAAATTGAAAATTAAACTTAATATCTAAAAAATGTTTGGATTTATTTTAATCATTTTTCTATAATTTCTTCTATGTTTTCTGGGTAAGCAATCATAATTTAAGAATGTTTCATTTTTTTCTTTTTAATTATTTCCTTATACACTTAACTTATTATTCCTGGCATATTCTATTGATTGAAAATAAATGATGCAAGTAGGCACTTTTTCTTGCTCTTGATTTTGAGGGGACTGTTTCTAATATTTCATCAATAAATAGGATATCTGCTCATTATTTACTGAAAATACCCCTATTAGAATAAGTATGTTCCCTTTACCTAGTGTGCTAAGGGTTTATATAATGAATTGTTGCTGGGTATTATAAAAGCTAATTTTTTTAATCTGAGATGATTTAACCTACTTATGTGGTAAGTTAAATTAATAAAATATGTTGAATTATATTGATACTTTTCCAGATGTAAACCTTGAATTCAGAGAATATATCATTTTTGATCTTAGTATTATCCTTTTAATACAATGAATTCTTTATTTTATTAAACTCCTGTTCCAGATTCATATAGTTATAGCCCATTAAAGTTTTCCATTTATATATCATCCCTAACAGATTTTAAATGCTTTTTTTATTTTTATAAAATACTAGACATAAAATAAGATGGGGCATTTAAAAAATGAATAATTTGAAAATGATCATACAACATTACAATTTCCTGTTCTCCAAAAATTTAATAGAATTTGCCTCTAAACTTTTGGGCCAAAGTTTTCTCTGAGGGAAGATTTTTAAATAAATATTTCAATTACCTTAATTTTTATTGTTCCATTTTATAACATTAAAAATCATTTAGCTTTTCTATTTCCTTTCTATGAGATTTTAAAAGACTTTTATTTCCTCCTAAGTTTTAAATTTATTGGCATTAAATTGTATTAATATTTCCTTTTTTTTATATCTCCACTATATCTCTTTATATGTTCCTTTTACATTCCATATAATGCTTATTTGGGCCTTCTCTTTTTCCTTTATCACTATTTCCAGAGGTCTTTTCAATTTTATTAGTCTTGTCAAGGACCAAACTTTGATTTTATTGATCTTCTCTTTTTGGCTTGTTTTCAGTTTTAATAATTTCTAGTCTTGGCATTATTATTCTATTTCTTTATCTTTTTTAAAAATATGGATTTTAAATTATAAATATATCTATAGTAATGCTTTTGTACAAACTTTAATATGCATTATTTTAACTATGAGGATATTGTTATTTTTATTTTGTATTAATTTCTCTCCCCTGTGAGTTAGAGACATAATTTTAACATTCCAGATGTATAGAGTTTTAAATTTCAAGTTAATTTCAAACTTGATTGAATTGTAGTCAGAGTATGCGGTTGGTCTGTGAGATACTTTAAGTTTTTCAGAGTTCCTTGAATATCTAGTACAGTGTCAGGGTTTAAATATGTTATGTGTGTTTGAGCAGAATAGACATCCTTCAGCTATTGAATGCAATGTTCTTTCTATAACCATTAGATCAAGCTTATTAATGATGCTTTTCAAATATGCAACATCCTTAGTGATTAATTTTTCTGCTTGATCAGTCAGTTTCTCAGAGATTTTTTATTCTAATGGAGATTTGTGAATTTCTCTATGTAGTTATGTAAAATTGCGCGTGTGTGTATTTGAAACTGTATTTTAGTTGTATATACTTTTAGAATTTTATGCAGTGACTTTCCTTAGTATTATTTTCCTTGATAAATATTTGGTCTGATATTAATACATATTATAAAATAGCTTTTTGGAGGAATTAATATTTTCTTGGAATGCTTCCCAATTCTTATCCTTTCAAATTCTGATGTTTCTGTATGTCCTTCAAAAGCAGCATATCTATTCTTCATACTTATCCAGCTAGCTTACTCTCACAGGAGACTGACCTATATGGACTATAGAAATAGGCCTCTCCTATTCCTTCCCTCTGGGATCAATTTCCTTTCTTATGAAGTATATCCTTGAGAAGTTTCTTCAGAGATGCTCTATTGATTTTTTTTTTCTGTTGTTCATATGAGAATATCTTATTAGGAATGGTTGTGTTCCCAAGCTGCCATGTGATTTTGGCTTCTGAGCCTAATCCATCAGCTATTGAGTCAAGCAATGCATAAGAAAAAGGCAGATATCAATCCCGGTTTATCCAGAGTGTAGTGGGGAGAGTAGGCTAAGGAACCTAAAGATGGTGTGGACAGAAATTAGTGTCACAACCCATGATTACACCTTGTGTGGTCCCCTCCCCTTGAGAATGGGCAGGACCTGTGACTTCATTCTAACCAACAAAATATAGAAAAGGTGACAGGATGTGCATGATACATACAGTGTCTATAAATATCAAATTATAGCTACTGTCTTGCTGGAATCTCATTCTACATTGTTGGCTTCAAGGAAAGCAGCAGCCATTTTGGGACACCCCCCAGGGCAAGGAACTGCAGGTGACCTCTAGTAACTGACCCAGGCCTCTGACTGACAGGCAGCAAGAAACAGAAGCCCTCAGTCCTACAAAAATAAAGAACTGAATTCTCTGAACAAAGGGAAAGAAATCTGAAGTGGACCTTTCCCCAGCTGAGCCTCAGATGAGACCACAGACCTGGGTGACACTCTGCAGTATTGTAGAGGGCCCTGCTAAGTCATGCCTAGACTTCTGACCCACAGAAACTGTGAGATAATAAATATGTGCTGATTTAAACTGCTAAAATTATGATAATTTTGTTAAGCAGCAGTAGATGGAGAGTCTCATGTACCATAAAACAACAACTGCTCCTCTCTGGCCATTTTTTTTTCAACATCTTGCATGCAAATGACTTCTGAGCTTCCCTGGCTTCACCCTTGAGGGGATCTACATCAGCAGTCTGAGCCAGGTTATGCTCTGTGTATGCTAAGGAAATAGTTCAGAGAAATAAGGGCAACTCTCCAACAGTTATTTCCCATTTCTATTTTATTTTTCACAACCTTGGCAAGCTACCTCCTAACTCAGGCCAAATCAACCCCCCTCCTTCACACATTTGTTAATATAACTTCCCATTCTTAATGGACACTCATGGGTTTCTCCCAGTTTTCTTTGTATTTTCTCTCCAGTTTCCTTAAAATTGATAAGGGAAGAGGATCCAGCAGAGTTATTAGTTGATTATATTAGGGATGAACTGGAAATACTTCCATTTCATGTTATCCTTTTTTTAAAATTTCAGAATAGTTTTAGATTTATAGAAAAGTTGTCAAGATAGTACAAAAATTTCCCATATACCACACACCCAATTTCCTTTCTTATTAACATCTTATGTTGGTACATTTGTCACAACTAATGAACCAATACTGGTATATTATTATAATATTATGATCATTAGATACTATTAACCAATGTTTATCCTTCCTTCAGATATCCTTATTTTTTACCTACTGTCCTTTTTATGTTTCAGAAATCCATGCAGGAAATCACATTACATTTATAATTACAATCTTTTTTAATTTATTAAGACATACTTTGTGATCTAGCATATGGTCTATCCTTGAGAATGATCTGTAAGCACTTGGAGAAAAATGTATATCCTGCTGTTGTGGAGTGTAATCTTCTGTAAATTCTGTTTAGTCTAGTTTATTTATTGTATTATTCAAAATCTCTGTTTCCTTACTGATCCTCTATCTAGATGTTCTAACAATTGATGAGAGCAGGGCATTGAACTCTTCAGGTATTATGGTAGATGTGTTTATTTATTTTTTCAGTGTTGTCAGTGTTTGCCTCATGTATTTTGTAGCACTCTGGCTTGGTGCATAAAGATTTATGATTATTATGTTTCCTGGTTGCACTGTTCCTTTTATTAATACATAGCATCCTTCTTTGTCTCTTTTAATTGCTTTACATTTGAAGTCTAATTTGTCAGATATTATTATAGCTATCCCTGCTCTTTTCTGGTTGTTTGAATGAAATATCTTTTCCCAGTCTTTCACATTCAACCTATTTTTGTCAGCATTTTAAATCCCTTCTGCCAGTCTATGTCTTTTGCTTCAGGAGTTTAATCCATTAACATTTTCTTTTTTTTTGCATGGGCAGGCACTGGGAATCAAACCCAGGTCTCCAGCATGGCAGGCGAGAACTTTACCTGATGAGCCACCATGGCCTGCCCGTAATCCATTAACATTTAAGGTTATTGCTGTAAAAACAGTATTTTCTTCTACTGTTTTGTATTTTTCAATTTTATATGTCACATCTAATTTTTTTCTCTTTTTACCTTTACTGATAGTATTCATTTCCAGACCTCTCTCTCCTGCATTTTCCTATTTTCCTGTATTGCTCCCTTTAGTATTTTTCATAGATCCAGTCTATTAGTCACAAATTCTCTCAGTGATAGTTTGTCTAAAAATATTTTAATCTTCCCCTCATTTTTAAAGGACAGTTTTTCTGGGTATAGAATTCTTGGTTGGCAGTTTTTCTCTTTTAGAATCTTAAATATATCATACCACTGCCTTCTCACTTCTGAGATTTCTGCTGAGAAATCCATACATAGTCTTATCAAGCTTCCTTTGTATGTGATGGATCACTTTTCTCTTGCTGCTTTCAGAATTCTTTCTTTGTCTTTGGCATTTGACAATCTGATTGGTATGTGTCTTAGAGTATATCTATTTGGCTCTATTCTGTTCAGGATATGCTGCACTTCTTGGATCTAATTTTATGTGTTTCATAAGAGATGGGAAATTTTTAGTGATTATTTCCTCAATTAGTCTTTCTCCTTGTTTTCCCTTCTTTTCTCCTTTTCTCTTTCTAGGACACCCACACTATGTATATCCACACGCTTCATGTTGTCATTCAATTCCCTGAGACCCTGCTCTTACTTTTCCAATGTTTTCCCTATATTTTCCTTTGTGTATTGGATTTCAGATGTCCAATCCTTTAGTTCACTTATCCTTTCTTCTGCCTGTTCAAATCCACTGTTTTAGGTTTCTATTACTTTTTTCATATCTTCTGTTGTGCCTTTCATTCCCACAAGTTCTGTGATTTGTTTTCTCAAACTTTTGAGTTCTTCTCTATGTTTGCCCAGTGTGTTCTTTATATCCTTCCTCAACTTGTTGATTTGATTTTTGATGAGGTTTTGCATTTCTGTTCAGACATCCTGAATTAGTTGTTTCAACTACTGTATCTCATTTAATGTGTTGATTTGTTCCTTTGACTGGGCCATATCTTTGATATTCCTAGTAGGACTCATTATTTTTTGCTGGCATCTAGGCATTTGATTTCCTTAATTTGTTTATTCTGGTGGTTGTTTTCATTCTTTTACCTAGGGTTTTCTTGCTGGATGGCTTTGTTCTTTATCTATCCTTTGATATTCAGTTCAATTTATTCTAGATCTCTAGCATAGGTTCTGTTTAACTGATCAGAATTTTTCAGTCCTTGTTTTTCTCTTTCTTGCCTTGCCTATATGGAGCCTTTTTTGAGCAGGGTCTCCTCAGATATTGTAGACCCCAGTCAGATATTCCTAGGCCAGACAGGCCCATGTCTCAGGAGGAGAGAGTAGCCAGTATTAGTTATCACTGAGGGTGAGATCCAGCAGGTTGTCAGGCTTTCTTACTCTGTGCTTTTAGTATCCTGCCCAGCATGTGGTGCTTGTCTGCCCATGGCTTCCCACCAGCTTAAAGTGATGTGGTGCCTTTAATTTCAGCAGACTCTCCCTGCCAGTGGCATGGTTGAGACAGAGGTGAGGCAGTAATCAGGCCTTGAGTGCTTCTGTTTTTCAGCCCCTGGGGACTGAATTCCTTGAGATGGGCCCTGTCCCCCTTTTTTGGGGGTGAAGACATACCCTTTGGGAACTGACCCCTTTCACCTGACTAGTTACTTTTTCTCTCAGACATGCCTGGGGCAGTGCTGGAGCCCCAGCAAGTGCTGAGTGCTTGTAGTTCTATCTAATGAACTTTTAAGAAGTAAAATGAAAACAAAAAACCTTTTCAGAGCTGTTCCCCCACTTCTCAGGTTTGCCAGTCAAGGGCTTGAATTGGTACATGGCTCTATGTATCTCCAGGCTCTATGTCCCCTCTTTTCTGTTTACTCCAGGTGCGTGGAGATCTATTTTAAGTAGTCAGAATTTGTTAATTAGTTCTGTAATTGTAGCTTGGTTGAGCTAAGCCCTTGTTACTAATAAAGTCTGTTTCCTTTCCCCTTGGGGAACCAGCCTGCCATGCCCATGTGGGAGGGGTGCCAGCCTCTGTGGCTTGGGGGACTTTCAGTTCTGCATGGGATTTCAGCTGTTTCCACCTCATCCAGACTGGTGTATGCTGTGTGTCCCATCACTGATGTTCCCCCAGCAGTTGTTCTGTACTGTACCTGGCTGTTTAGTAGCTGCTCTGGAGGATGAACTAAATTCCACACCTCACTATGCTGTCATCTTGCTCAGTTCCCCACATTGCATTTATCATTATTATTCTTGAATGATAACTATATTGTTAATAAAAATCTAGGTTGATAAATATTTTCTCTCAGTAGTTTGAAGATATTAGTATACCATCTCCTGGCTTCTGTTGTTGCTGTTAAAAAATCGACCATATAAAAATTATCATTCTTTGTAGGTAAGCCATCGCCTTCACCACCATTCTCTCCCCCAACCTCAGCTGCTTATAAGTTCTCTTTGCTGTTCATGTGTGATAGTTGGACTATAATATGTCTAGTGTGGATTTCCTTTTATTGTTATTTGAATTTGTTAGCATTTCTCTAAACTTGAAGAATGAGATTTTTCATTGTTTCTAGAATATTCTGAGCCATTAACTCTTTAAATGTAGTTTTTTCATCATAATCTCTTTTCTTTTATAAAACTATAATTAAATGCATAAGATATCTTATCATTTCTTTCATTTTATCTTTCATATCTTTTATCTTTTCATTTTTTATCTCTGTTTCATTTTTCTGCTAGTCAACTCTTCCATATAGTTTCTAATTTTAATAATTATTTTTTTCCTTTTTCAGAATGTTTTAAAGCTTCCTAGTTATTTTTGATAGTCTTTTATTTATGAATCATACTTTTAATATACCCTTCTATTTTCTTTAAAGACTAGAAATAACTATTATGTTTTTGTTCTTCATTTCATAATTTCAATAGCTGTACTTTTTTTGAGACAGATTCTATCATTAATTGTTTCTGCTGTCTGGTAATTTATGTTTTCCTGTGATTTATGATTTTTTTAAATTCAGATGAGTTCCTGTAACAGTGTTATTTTTTTTTTGGTTAGTTTAGATTCATTTTTATACTTGTTTTAAAGTGCTCTTTCCCAGAAAAGATTTGCATTTGCTTTTGTCATGCACCCAATAAACCCAGGGTCATGTTCATACTAAACACATGTTATCTTTTATTTCTTCTCTATTCAGAGTCAAAATAAAACAAAAAGTAGCTTCAATGTCTTCTTGGTTTTTATTTGTTTGTTTTGCCCCTAGTTTACATTTGGGACATCTTGGCTTTATCTCTGATCTGACTGCCCAGTTTGCAAAAGACGCAAGATTTTGTGTCTTTTTCCTCTCATTCAAGGCTATTTGAATACAAGCTCTGGACCACCAGGAATCAAAAGGTGCTCCAAGGGGAGCAGTAATTTCAGTCAAATTTCTCCTCTTTGGATTTAAGTATTCTCATCATTTCTGATCTTCTGGGATTACTTTTACTTTCTGCCAATTCAGTGATGCATTTCAAAGTAGTTTTAGTGTACTGTATCCAGAAATTTTAGATTTTGATACCAGAAATGTTTTCTAGATGTTATGTCTGATAAAGGAATATATGTGTCTATAATTATTAAAAAAGCACCTTAAAACTTGTATTGGTTAACTTTTTTTTTATTTTATTGACACAGGCAGGCACTGGGAATTGAACCCGGGTCTCCAGCATGGCAGGTGAGAACTTTGCCTGCTGAGTCACCGTGGCCTGCCCTGCCCTGGTTATTTTTTTTACTTCCTTCATAAAATGTTTATTGAGAAGTTACTCAGTGCTAAATTCTTTAATAAGTCATTGGAAAGTACACTAACTGAGAATCTCATGAAGCTTATTGTGGTTCTGTTAGATAGTATGTAAACAATGATAGTAACTAATTTTGGGAATACTATGGTGTGAGAAATAGGGGATATTCTAAGAGTACAGAAGAGGGTTCCTGATCTAGAGCTTGAGAGTTAGGAAAGATTTCCTGGAGAAAGTGCCATCCTACATGGGAACACATGTTATTTAAGAGACTCAAGTCATGAAGAAAAAGATGTTTGAGGAAAAATGCATTTACTTTAATACTTTTTTCCCTCATTTTTTAGTTTTCCTTCCCTGCTCTCCTAAAAAAAAGAAAAAGTGAAAAAAAATTCTCTTCTTATTCCCTACAATGCCCTTTTGTGATCTGTGGGCACATTTTTTCTTTACTGTAATAGGATGGGAAAGAAAATTAGAAAAAAACAGTCATCTAATCAGTTAACACCATTTTATTTCATCTATCCTATTTTCTGCAAAGTTCTTCTGTGTTCAGCACCACCAACACAATTATTTTGCCCTCTACAGAAGTAATTTTATAATATTTTTGAAGTATGTAAAAATTGGGATATTAAAAAATAAGTAGATATGTTTACATTTTTGTTCAAATCTGGAGAGGGAGAGAAGGGAAGACGAATTCAAATTTCACTGCTGAGTTGGATCTTTGAAATTGAATTCTAGAGAAGTGTGAATACTTTACACCTTTCCTCATTGTCTTAGTTTGCTAGCTGCTAAACAAATACCAGATAATGGGTTGGTGGGAACAATGGAAATTTATTGCCTCATCATTTTAAAGCTAGGAGAAATCCAAAATTGAGGTATCATCTAGGCAGTGCTTTTTCCCTCTAGGCTGTGATTTTCTGGGATTGGCTGCCAGCCATCTTTGGACCTTGGCTTTTCTGTCACAAGGCAATGTGTAAGATTGCCTCTTCTCCTTTCTTTTCCTGATTCCATTGACTTATGGCTTCTTCCTGTGGCTTTCTCTTTCTTGATGAGTGAATTTCATTCTGCTTATCAAGGAGTCCAGTAATCTGTATTAATGTCCAACTCGATTCAGTTGGGCTACACCTTAATTGAAGTAACTACTTCAAGAGATCCAATTTACAGTGGGTCCACACCTACCAGAATGGTCTTCGGCTCACTGTGTGATACTCGTGAAAGTTCCCAAGACTTGGGGGTCATTTTAAATAACTATAGATAATAATATATCTTTATCCAGGATCAATATATTCCACATATGTGGACCAAGAAAAAGAATATTTCTAGATTGGGGTACATAATTCAATCCAACACACTCAGATTTTTTAAAAAAGTTCATTTAAATTCTTATGTATTTGTAGAATTTTAATAAGTCTTAAAGAGAAGTTAGCATTTTGAGGTGTTGTAACAAGTAACAGTTTTTTTTTTTTTGTCTTTCATCTCCTAAAACTCTTCTGAAGGGAAGGTTAGGTGGAGTAGGATAAAATTGTTTCATTTGTAAGCTTATAAGTTTTATTTTGTGCTGAAGCCAAATAATACTGGAAGTATTTATGGAAAAAATAAGTTTTAGTGGCTTATGTTTTATTGGCATAAGTCAAGAAAAGAGATAATCTGTTAAGAAGCTCTCTTCATTTTAAAACAAAGACTTAAACAAAAAGCATTGGCCAACAGTATGGATTTTTCAAGTTTTCTGCAAATAGCTAGTGATTGAAGATGGGTATGTACATCTGAATTCTAAACTATATTCACTTTATTGGATATAAGCAGTTTAGTTGCCAAATGCAGACACTATATGCATAAATTGGACTCCATTGATGGTTTGACTGCAAAGTTATAAAGACATTAGAGCAATATCTGTAATGGTAGTATATGGGAGAGTTACATGCTCATTTAGTTCAATGCAGTTCATGAATTTTATTTGTTGCTTGTGTGCTCATCACATTGATATTCTGTCCTTTCAACTACTAGAGGAACAAATTTATATTCCGCAGAAGCTTTGAAACAATGGTTGATGCTCCTATAGCACTGAGGAAATGGAAATGAGATTAAATGGAGCAGAACTTATACATAAATGACCACATAACGTGCCAAGTTTTCCATACTTGTGATGCAAGTATTCCTGAGAGGCATATCTGGTTAGTAAATACATGCCTGATATGATAAATGTCAAATTATTCAAGCTATTCTCTAATATTAAGGAGTAAAAAAAGCAGAAATATAAAGTGGTGTATTCCTGGGATCAGAGGATTTGTAGTTCTGGTTGTCTTGTCACCTCTTTTTTCCATCACTGGATGAAAGCCCCCAGATATTTTCCATGCTAAAGGAAATATTAAAAATAAGTAGTTAAAATGCCAAAAACAATCATACAAACTATTTGGTAATTTTATTCACTTGTGCCCCTTTCCATCCTGTGCTCAAATTCCCAGTAATATCTGGAAAGGACTATATATGTAAGTAGAATGCAAACTTTCAGTGCAGAGGGCTCATGGGTAAACTAAGATCATGTTTCTGTTAGTCCTAGGTCCTTAAGCATGATTGCCTAGGCAGTCAGACATTTGAAAAGGTGATTGACTCACTAAGTACTGACAGAGCATGAAAGCCACTAAGGCAAGGAAGTGAGAAATAGTGTCATTTGTATTAGGAATCAGCAGAAGGAGGCAAGGAACATTCATTCATCCAAAAAATATTCATTGAGAACTCTTTATGTATCAGATACAGTTCTGGAATGGGGGCTTATTGTGATTAATGAAAGAGACAAGAATCTTTCTGTCCTTATGGAATTTGAATTATACTAGCAAAAACAATTAGCAAGCAGAGTTAATGATTAGGATATCCAGTATGTTAGATAGTCAAAAGGTGTCAGGTCTTCTGCTCTCAGTGGAATACTCAAGTGTAAGTTCCCAAGATTTGGGGGTTATTTAAAAAATGTAGATAAATTATTTAGCCAGGATTAGTATATTGCTCATAGCCTTAAGATGCAATCTTTAACAAACAAAATGAGAGAGTTCTAAAATGGTGATTAAAAGAAAATTTATAACAAATATTCTGATACGTTATAATGTGGACCACTAGCATCATCTTGAGGTTAATACTTTTAATTGCCAGGTGTTTGTTTCTTTAATGAGAAAAATATTATATAATTTTCCATAGATAATCAGTTTTAATGTTTAAATATATACTGCATGGCAGGAATAATACTCCATAAGTTTAGCCAGCCTCATAGACAAAGAGAAGGCCCTTCTGTCCCCAGATTTCTCTCTATGAAATGCCAGTGTCCAAAATTCTGTTGTGGGGTGGAGGCTTAAGGCCACATGTAGTGATGAAAAGAGGAAGGGGGTGGAGAGAGGACCATGGGCAAGTAGATGTAAACATAAGTTATTTCTTTGGAAACCTGGTGGGCAGCAACATGGCAAGACGCTGTAAAGAAACGTGGAAGGCAAACCTAGCGAGTGTATCCCCGTGGGCTGATGCTAGGCACAGGAGGTCATACTTAAACATAATGAAGTATCGTGATATGCAAGTTCAGTTAAGAAGCAGTTTGATATGCTAAGGAGTCAGAGAGCATGGCCCTTGAAATCATACCCCTTTGTAATTTACTCAGTGGGCAACACTGGGAAAGCCACTTAATGAAAAGTCATTTGAATGATGGTTTAATCATTTCTAAAAAAGATGACCATTATATCTTCTCAGTTCATTGGGGCAATTAGCAGAAAACACAGGTGAATCAACTGGAAAGGCCATACAATGAACAAGCTGCCTGCATAATGTGGGATTGGAGTCTGAACGTGATGGCCATCAGGAATTTGCACATATTTTAAGACAAAATCATTGCTTTTTAAATTATGTGCAAGTACCCATTGAGTGGGTCCAGTTTGGGGATTCAGAGTCTCTGGTGAAAGTGTGGTTTGAGTGGGCTCAGAATTTCCTTAGCTTTGTCACACATTTGACTGTCTCCTGGTGATGGACAGTCCTTTCATGCAGTGCTTGCTGACTCAAATGCACTGGTTTTTGACAATTAAAATATATATTTCAAAATTTAGGACACGCAACTCTGCTCTAACCACAAAAGCATTTTGAGGAAAGTGAAAATCAGCAAAGGAGTGGTACTGGCACTGATGAATGTGTTTATAAGCACTGATAGGCAAGCATATTTGAATCTGTTTTTAAACTCTCCTAAGTTTAGAAGTCACTGTTAAAGTATCGAAGTAAGAATGAGCAAATTTTCCCAGGGTGACTTGAGATTTTCATTTTTCTACATTAACTAACTAGAGCACCTCTTGGTTTCAATGGAATAAAATGAAACTTGGGTATGTAATTATGTAATTTGAATGCAGCAATAACAAATATTTGAAACATTAAGTTTGATCTAGTAAAAAGAATTAGCCTATAAAGTCATTTAATATCTATCTTTGATAATATCTTCCTAGAAAAAATATATTTACATATTATCATTGGGTAAATATTTATTTCCCTCATTTCTTTTTGTCATTCTTACAAGCCACAAATTTGCAATATGTTGTATTTACATGTTCTCATTTGTTTAATCAATTATGAAAGAGAAGGTAAGGGATAATGGGATTTGCTAACTAAGCTGTGCCCTTTCAGCCTGCTCTGAGCAGTTTTCCCAAAGCATAGAAAAATACTGCAGAGTCTTGCATAAATCATAGCTGCACTGATATCTTTTTCTTTTCCTCAAGGAGAAGGGTTTTTTAAAACAGAGATCAGACCCCGCAGTACATTTCTGATCAGTGCCTTACACATGGGATAAACTCAGTAAACATTAGATTAATATAAAAATGAATAAGTTAGATGATTTAAATCTGTTATTTAAGAATCTATGGCACCTTTATGAAAGTATTATTACTATTATCTTTTTTTTGCATGGGTAGGCACCAGGAATCGAACCCAGGTCTCCGGCATTGCAGGTGATGATTCTGCCTGCTGAGACACTGCGGCCCTCCCTGGAAGTATTATTTTTGTAAACCAGAAACTATTAAAAGTTCAGCACCTTCAGAACAATGAAAAAGCTGAATTTCATGAATAAATGAAACTTACCACCTGTAACTCTAAACATTTTTTAAATGGGAGTATTTCCAAAGTTTATTATATAATACTCAAATTGGTGGTCATTATTCTGAACATCAATTATTTTATTGTGCTGTTATACAATCGGGATCTCGGGGCTTAAATAACCATGGAATATCCTCATTCAAGATTTCTCATCACTGATTTTAAATTATTATTTACCCCTTCATTCTCAGGCTGGCAGCTCTTACTTTTTGTTGCATCAAGACATCTACTTCTAGAAGCTTTTATTTTTATGTTTCATATTTTTTTATTTCATAAAGCAGGTCACTTAGTCTTTTAGATTCTTGTGTAAAGTTCCATGGTTATGCCTATAAGTGAAATGCATAAACTCTGTGATATTTTTGTGGACTTCCAGGGTCTCTGCGCATCTTTTTTTTTAACTGCTTGGTAAGACTTGACAGTTGAGTTTTCCAATCTGACTGGGATAATTTAGGTATTGCTATAATCACATCAGGCAACAGCTGCTAACAAGCAAGTAGATTATAACCATCATCTTTTTTTTTTTCTAGACTCGATCCCTCACTTTAAATCACAATTCCTCTTTTCTCAGCCTATCCCAATTAGACCTATCTGGCACTTCAAAAAGTTTCCCATATGCTGATTTCTCAAATATGTTGTTCAAATGTAAGTTGGGGGATCCTTGGTTAATATACAGTGCTCTATATGGCAATATTTGTGAAAAAAAAGACAAAAACGAATATAGTAATAGATTATTTAGAATTAACCTTTGCAATGACTAAAAAATGGCTTTCATCATTGTCATTTTTTAGATAGGAAATTGAGTCGGAGGAGCTAAGTATTTTGCCCAAAGTCAAATTCGTAGAAAGCAATGAAGTCAGGATAAAAATTTCAAGTTGCCTTTAGAGATCATTCATTCCCCCTGCACCATATGATTTTTGATTTTTAAAATTTGAATGCAAAATTTACTAATATCTTCATGAATTTTTGGCTACTGTGTTAAAGAGTTTCCTGACTGTGCTGGTTTGATAATATTATGTACCCCAGAAAAGCCATGTTTCAATCCTGATCCAATCTTCTGGGAGCAGCTGTTTCTTCTCATCTTGATTCAACACTGTAGGTTGGAATCTTCGGATTAGATTATCTTTGATAATAAATAGTGGTGTGGTGCCACCCATTCCAGGTGGGTCTTGATTAGTTTTCTGGAATCCTTTAAAAGCAGAAACATTTTGGAGAGAGCCAGAAATAGCAGAAACCTCATAAATGATGGAAGCTTCAGAGCCAACAGAGAACAGATGCAGATGCTTGGAGAACTGTTGCTTCAGAGACATGATCAAAGACATGGATGTTTGGAGATGCTTGTCAAGTAGATGTCACCATGAGATATTAAGCCAGAACCTCGAGGGAGCCAAGGGAAGCCAAGAGATGAAAGCCAGCCCCAGAGAAGCGAAGTGAGAAACCCTACAGGGACAGAGGCTGAAAGCAATGGAACCCAGGAGTAAGGAACTTTCACTTTCTTAGAACTATAAATTTGTAACTGATTAAATTCTTTTTATAAAAGCCATTCCATTTTTGATATACTGTATTCTGGCAGCTTTCAACCACACCCCCTTTAGTGTTGTTATGAAGATTTGTATGGAAAAAATGTACTTGATGGAATTGTGTGAACTATAAAATCTATGCTGCTTTTGTCTAGGAGAGGTTCAAGAGGGGCATACATGAAAACTGTTAAAGTAGTAGTCCTAGTGACCATCTAAACAGACATTTAAAGTTGAAGGTCCTATCTAAATAGTGAATTAGGCTGAAGCTGGAGCTATAATCTGCATTTCCTTATCTCATAAATGACTGGTCTTAAAGTATTCAGCTTGACCTATGGAAAAATGAGATACTTGCCAGGGGCATATGTTTTTGTGAGGACTTTATTTTAAACAGTAGTCACTGTGGGCAAGAAACAGCACAAAAGATGTCCTTTACTTTGGCGCCGAAGCAGCCAAAACTCAGAAAGTTCTATCACCTCAGGAAAAATTTAGTTAATTTAGTTAATTGTGCTGCTCAGTGCAAGCTTAGAATGAGAATCTGGATGTTGTTGCAATACCACCATCTGCTGGTTGCTGCTTAAAACTACACAAATCAGTTGACATTTTTCCAAGTGGAAACGTTTTCCATTTTCTTTAAATGGATGTATCTTTATTTACAGCCAACAGGTATGGTGCACACAATATTGTGGCATGAATGTTAGGAATAGGAAATGTGAAAATGGGAGATTCGGTAGGTTACTAAAGAATAATAGCGTGATTGTTGGTTTGGAACAGAGACTTACAGACTTTTGTTGCACTGACAAAAATAAGTTCATGACACTTAGGACCCAAAGACTAAAACAGAAATTAAAAAATGAATGGATATGTAACAAATGAAATTTCTGGATGACAGTGACTAGCACAATACACAGAGAGTCATCTCATCAGAATGGCCATGCAGCGATCCTCACGTTCCTTGCCACCCCTTCTTAGGCAGCTACCTTGCAGGTGCCAGGAATGCATTCATCTATTCACTCATTAAACGAAGCCTACTATGTGCCAGGCTTTATTCTCTGCACTGGAAATACAGTAAACAACACTAGCCATTGCCCTAAAAGAACTTATATTCTAGATAGGGAATGGAAGAAGGGGAAAGAATAAGTGAGTGTACATCAGGTGGGGTGATAAGTGTTACAAGATAAATAATCAGGCAAAAGGGATAGAGTGATGAAGAGGGGTGCTAATTTACTTAGATTATCAGGGAAGCCCTCTCTTTTGAGGAATATTTGAGCAGATATGTCAAGGAAGAAAGGGGCAGGAGTGACAAGGCTTATGGGAGAATAGCCTGCTAGGAGAAAGAATAGCATGCACAAAGACTCACAGCTCAAGCTTGCCTGATAGTAACATCAAGAAAGCCTGTGTGCATGAAATGAACTGATTGAAAGAAATGGTGAGAGCTCAGAGTAGACTAACAGAGAAGGTCCAGATCCTGTGGGGTCTTTTCTCTTGCTGAGAAAGGGAACCAAGGAAGGAAGGTGAGGAGAAGAAGGAAGCTGCTGGTTGCAGAGATAAGGTTTTTGGTAGGTAGGAAAATATTCTTCTACTTAACAGCAATGATACCTGAATATCTCATACTACCTTCTTCCTAGCTGAAGTGGTTTTAGAGCCCATATTCCATCCTATGCATATTTTCTACCCTTATGGTTTGGCTGGAAGGCTAGTGGACATACTTTTTCAGCTGATCTGATATGATTTATCTGTAGATCTTGCTGGTTAACTTGGATCACTGCCTGACTCAAAATTACAGCACAGTTTTCAGGCTGACCATTATGGATTTTGTGGGAATATACATTGAATATTTTCATACTTTTGATCGATTAGAGCAAAGAACCATCCAAACAGACCAATGAAGGATATGAACCCCTAGAAGATTAATGATTAACAAGAAATGGAGGAAGATAATTTAGATTGAACCAGATTTTTTTCTACTAAATCCCTTTATGCATGTGTCTCACAGACATCTCAGGTTCCATATGCCTAAAATTTAACTTATGATTTCCTCAATTCCTACCATCCAAATCTACTCGTGTTGCAATCTCCGCTATAGTAAGTGGCACCACCCCTTACCCAGTTGTATGTACATGAAACCTTGCAGTTATTCTTCACACCTTTCTCTGACAACCTACACCCCTAATCAATCACCAAGACTATTCTGTAAATTATTCTCATCCGTTTCAATCCAGATGCTTTGCCATCATCTAAGTAGAACTACCATTATTGTTCACCTGGATGCTCTAATTGTTCCGTATTCAATTTCTACTTTTCATCCATTTTATCTATCCACTCCCCATCCATTTCATTCTTTATCCACAGTCAGAATTCTCCTTCAAAAGTAAATACTGTGATGGTTCTGCCCTGCCTAAGGTCCTTTAAATAGTGTGCCATTGCCCTTTGGAAAAAGTTCAAAATCCTTCGTATGGCCCCTTCAGAATTATATGTTCATATTCAGGGGAATTTCCTCTTTATAGGCCCTTAACTCTATGAAAAATCACATTTAATCCCTGTAAAACACACTATAAAATCTTACAGCCCATTAAATCTACAAAATTATCTCTTAATAAATACATTACATTCCCAATCTTGATTTTCAAATTTTCTCAAACATCTTTTATTTAAAAAAAATATTCTGAGAATGGCAACAAGTATTAATGGAAAATTATTTTGAATATAATGTTGATAAGCAAAATACCTGCCTGTCTAAGCATTATCTTTAATATATTAGCTTTCAAGTATTGTGGGCCCCTAAACTGCAACAGTATACTTTTGCAAAGGCAGTTCAAGTACTACTAAATCTAAGAAGAGAGCTCTCATCTCTCCCTTGCTGGCTTTTATGACAGTACCACACTGATGAATAATAACTAAATAACAGTATATATTGGTCACCAATCTAACTTATTTACTATTCAGTTGTCAGTAAAAGTGAAAAGGCAAAGAACAATAATTATTATAGTTGAAATGGGAAAATATATTGACTATGACCAAGGAACTACTCACATACTATAATAGAAAGATCATGAAATATGGTGAAAACATACCTAGGTGAGGACCCCGGGTAGGCCAATTATTATGCAACTATGGGTGAGTTACTTAATATCTTTGAAATTTTATTTTTTCCTTTGAAGATAAGAGAAGAAAAAGGAAAAAA